>OMNM01037808.1:92246-119169 GCA_900302745.1 Parablennius parvicornis | reverse complement strand
GCTGTGCCCCCTGGAGCTGGACCCCTCCGACGTGATCCTTACGGAGGAAATAATAACAACTTCCTCAGCTTATCTTCAGTCTCTCCAAACCGTGTGTGTGTGTGTGTGTGTGTGTGTGTGTGCGTGTGTGCGTGCGTGCGTATGTGTGTGCGTGTGCGTGTGTGTGTGTGTGTGTCAGATTGGAATGAATTAATGCTGAACTCATCACGACAGCATTAGCCCCACAGCGCAGGGTGGTGCTGCTGAAAACAGCATCACAGCGTAGATTGCTTTCCTTAGGTCAATAAGAAGTTTAAAACTGCTCCCAAACATTCAGATTCTATTTTTAAAATGTGTGTGATGTGAGTGTTTCCAACAAAGGAACCGTTCTCACACTTCAGTTCACTGTGCTTTCCAGCTTTAACAGCCTGCCGTCCCTACCTTGTTCCTCTGACGTCTTTTCTTTTCATATTTAGTTAGTTAGTTTCCTGTTAGTTTCCTGTTAGTTTCCTATTTAGTTAGTTAGTTTCCTGTTGGTTTCCTGTTGGTTTCCTGTTGGTTTCCGGTTAGATTCCTGTTGTTTTCCTGTTGGTTTCCTGTTAGTTTCCTGTTAGTTTCCTGTTGGTTTCCTGTTGGTTTCCTGTTAGTTTCTTGTTAGTTTCCTGTTAGTTTCCTGTTGGTTTCCTGTTAGTTTCCTGTTGGTTTCCTGTTGGTTTCCTGTTGGTTTCCTGTTGTCTGTTTTATAGTTTGATCGTGGGGTTTTACTTTATTAGACAGTGTAAGTGAATTGCCCAGACTGGAGGAGCCTGGTTTTGAAAGAGGAACGTGGCTACGGACAGACGACAGAAATATAAAACATTTTGGAAACCAGATTTTGTGTTTGTGAAATAAATTTACACTGACTGCAGCGAAACACAGTCGGAAGTACAGAGTGAGGGGAGGTCGCTTCTCTGAGGTTTTGCCACCAGGATTATGAAAGTGACTGAATCATTCTGACCAGAGTTTATTTCAGGGAGAAAACACGTTATCGTCTGTTTCCTCGGCGCTCTTACTCATTGATCCATTATTGTTCGAGGCTAGTGTCCAGAAGTTTCTGGCTGTCAAAGATGAAATATACTAAAACTAATTTCAGTTCCCTGGAGCACCGAATCTCCTTAAGAACACAAAGCCTACAGCCGTGAAGTATGCAGAACTACAATGTGGACATTTGAATAACTAAAACAGTCAGAAAAACAGGTTTTATACTTGGAAAGTTTTTCTTTCAGGAAGAATAAAATCACAACGTGTTAGTCAAAGTGAATCTCTCCACACAGCTGAACACAGAGGTCCCAGATGGTAGTGTGTCTGATGCAGGATGAATGAATGAATGAATGGATGAATGAATGAATCCTGGAGCCTCCTGGGTCTGCAGTGTGTGGACAGACTCCTTCACATGCTTTGAGTGAAGAGAGTGCATTCGTCCATGCAGGTTTTATTTTTTACCACCGGACTCTTCAGGTTTGGATCCCTATGGCAGGTTTACGTGACGACGGCCTGCTGGAGACAGTTTGGATTCTGTGTTTTAGGTTTCAGAAAGCTTTCAGGTGGAAACATTTTGATAACATCACATTAAACGGCGCCAGCTTTATGATTTCTCACCGCGTTGCAGTAACTTGGGGTCATATAAAGTTTACTCTGTCAAACATGCTGAAACGTGGAAGCCGTCCTCTTCCTCTGTGGTTATGGGATGTTTTCTCAATCTGTCAGATTATATAACAGGTGAACTGCAGCCCGTCAGGGATTACTGTCCAGTACTTACATGTGTGGGGGAGAGAGGATGTATGTATGGTCCCAGGTGGAGATTTGGACGTCACATTAGAGTCAGTGTTTATGACTTGTAGAACACATATTTTCATTTCCTTCTTTTGTGGCACACACATACATATGGCGTCGAGCGTGTGTCAAGAGCAGCGGGACATCAAACTGTAAAGTGAAAAGAGAAGACCCATCATGTCACGTCCTTGTGTGAGTTGTTGGAGCTGCAGGAGGTCATGTGCAGATACTGAGGTAAACTGAAGAAATCTCCCCAAGAGGATTAATAAAGTGTGATTCCTATTCACATGTCTTCATTTCAATTGAGTTTTCTAAATTATGTCTTTTACTACAAAAGTCTTCAGTCCTTCAGCTGCTGGTGTGACTCGGATAAACAACAATTTCAAATGATCCTCATTACAATATTGATCACAGCACAAGAAAAACACAGACTTTGTTTGTATTTGAAACTAAAACCTTGGTGGAAGGTCTTGAACTTAATTTGAAAATTAATAAAATGTGTTTAGCTCCCTGAAGCACAGTCAACTTGTGAGAAGACTTGGGACATCGGGACATTGGTTTCCTTTCTTTACAGCTGATAATAAATAAAAACAACCTACCACTGATCTACTAGATATGTAAATCAGGAGAACGCTCTATAGACATGAGATCAGTCCGAGCAGCAGCTCAAAAAAACACAAGTGATGTTGAAATTTAAAGAATGAACTCAAAGACCTGTAGGATCTTCCAGCTTTATCGCTCACAGTTCAAAACACACACAGTAAGTTTGACCTCCTGCTGAAGTGAAATGTTCCCAGAGCAGCACTGGTTTTAGCAGCTGTTCACTGGTAACAGATTAGTTTTATTAGGTGAGTACCACAGTCACATTTTACAGTCGTTGAGTTTGTTGGTTTCAGCTGCAGAGCTGCTGTCTCTCTGAGGTCTGCTTCCTTCCTCAATCAGTGTGAGCTCAGCTCGTTCACACCTGGCTGCAGGTCGGCAGGTCATCTCAGCTCGTTCACACCTGGCTAGAGGTCGGCAGGTCATCTCAGCTCGTTCACACCTGGCTAGAGGTCGGCAGGTCATCTCAGCTCGTTCACACCTGGCTGCAGGTCGGCAGGTCATCTCAGCTCGTTCACACCTGGCTAGAGGTCGGCAGGTCATCTCAGCTCGTTCACACCTGGCTAGAGGTCGGCAGGTCATCTCAGCTCGTTTATTGCTGCTGCTGCTGCATCTTTAGCTTGACCGTCCATTTCTGACTGTATCAGATGTTATGTCGGGTTCTGCTGAAGTGTTTTCCTCCTCATGGGAGCTTGTTCTGAGCAGTGGAGTGTAAAAACACCTCTCGTCATGTTTGAATGATTCAAACGGAGGAAATAACATGTGATCACCGCAGTTTGACTCAAACCTCAGCAGTTCCTCGGTCACTGTGTGCACACTGACACCGTCAGAAGTTAATACTGTTTCTGTCTCGTGTGAAATGACTCCCCTGTCTTCTGAAGATGTAACTCGTGACTACAAACAGCTTGAGGGTTTCAGTGACTTCCTGCACTAATAACTAATGAGTCTAGAGGTTTTAGATTAACAAACGTATATATCTCCACCCGTGTTGTCAGGAGGTACAGCAGAGCAACGCACGGTGACCTCTCACCTCACTGGGAGGAGGTCATGGAGTTTTTATGTTTGTATGTTCTCCCTCCGCCTGTGTGTGTTTTCCTCAGACACTCCACTGTAAATATTCTGTGTGTGAATGTGTGCGTTTGTTCTGTGATGGATGATGGATGGATGGATGGATGGATGGATGGATGGATGGATGGATGGATGGATGGATGGATGGATGAATGGATGTATGGATGGATGGATGGATGGATGGATGGATGGATGGATGGATGCTGATCTGTCGCACTGGCTATGACGTTAAGTACAATAAACATTGTAGATTTCCAACATGGGATCTTGTTGGGGCGCCTGGGATAAAGTTGCTGCTTTACGGTGAGAGTTTCACATGTCAAAGAAAACCAAAAGACAATTTCGAGCATGCAGATAATTGAAGACAATTTCGAGAGTACAGTGCATACACACAGTCATGCATAAGGCCACGTCAAAGTTACAAATTAACCTCAAATGGACTGTTAAGAGAAAATACCTGAAGAAAATGCTTTCACGCACAGAGAGAATATGCAAACTCTGCATAGAAAGCCTCTTGTCCAGACTCAAATTTTTGAAATTAGCTCTCTCCAATCACTACAACACAGTGGCATACAACCCTAAACAGAAAACCATTGTAACATATTGTGCCATTACCTAATTTTGGTATTTTTCATAAAAACTTTGTTTTAAGGGAGAACATTCTTTAATATCACTACTATTGAATAGAATTTTCTGGTTTTGCAAAGCATTACTGAGAACAAAATGAAATCTGTTTGCTGTGTAAATATATTGTCACCGAGTTATAAGATAATGCAAAAATAAAGTTTTGTTGTCGACTGAACATGGTAAAGTTGTAGGTGCCCTGTGTTTTCATACTTCCAGTCAGTATAATTTGAAGGGCGCTAACAAGAAGGAAAAAAAAAAAAAGTCACTCAGAATGAAAATGGCTGCCAGTGAAATCTTCTGTTTTATTCGTGGTTTTATTCTCACTGTGATCCGCTTGCAGCAGTGTGGTTGGCGCTTTTGTATTTTTCATTACTTGAACTTCAACCATCAGCTCGAAAGATAAAAGCATTGAATAGATGAAGAGGAAGTTCACATTGGGAGTCATTCATACTTTGTAAAATCCATTTCCAGCACAACATTTGAGATTTGTTTCAATATTCCTGACAGGTAATTACAAAAAGCCAAATTATTTATTTTCTTTGAATAACAAACTCAACAATCAAAAACACCGTTCTAATCAATACTGGATGTAATCGTAGTGATGAATACTCCGAGTTTCGTGCGAGCATTAGTGAAGTCTCTCATGCATAATACTGTGAAAAGACTCTTTTAATTTGGAGATTTAAAAGTGGAGCAGCATACCTCACTTTTACACCAAAGGGGAAAAAAAGTCATTGATTCACTCTCCTTTGACAAGATGCCACCACTTATATTCTCTGGCATTTCTCAATGCTGGAAATAATGTTATAATTGTTGACTTTGCTTCACTGTGCATATTAAGCTTCCACACAGGCTGACAGCTTGAGTGTTACCGTGCGTGACAGATATATGTGTGCATAGGTGAATGTGTGTGAGCAAGGCAGATCGACTGACTACCTGCTGCAGCTACAGTGAAAATTAACTCGCCTGTCTGCCGCCGAGTATGAAAGAGATGAGATGTGAGCGCAGTGTCTTTTATGCAGGTTCAGAGCCACGTTCAAAGCAGCAGCAAACCGTATGCAGATGGAGAGGAGAGTTTGACTGGGTCATTGATCAGCACACAAAATGGCCTCATCAAGCACGTCCTCCCCTGTCTAAAAGACTTTACACGGATTGCAATTAGTGACGATCCGAGCCCCTAATAAGGAATAATGTTCGGTTATTAGGAAAAGAGCAGCCCTATTGCTTAGCTTTGCACCTTACGCTCTTCTCATCAGTCTGGCGTTCTTGAAAGGGTGCTTCCATCTTGTTTTCTCTCTTTAACCCAGAAGATGTCAGTTTGATACCGAGAGGAATTTTACCCTAAACTGTCAGGATGGCAACTTTTCTTTCCCTGTGAATTTTTTATTTTAATGTTTTATTACACTACACTTACCGAGCAAATACGTTGAACCTACTATAACTTGCTGGTGCAAATGAGCAGAAAATAGTTTCAAACCATACAAATCACAGACCTGCAACTAGTTTGCTCTTGAGCGAGGCCTCAGAGGCGAGGGCGTAGGACATGGTAATGATCCTCTCCTGCTCCTGTAGCGCTGAGTCAAGTGCCACCAGCCCCACCTCCGGCTTGTCCACAGCCACCGCCGGCGCCAGGTTGTGGACACTGGAATAAATGTAAACATCACAATGACAAAACATGATGCACTGGCAATTAGAAAATATATTGATTGTTGGAATATCTTGACACTTGCTATACAAGGACTGAGTATTAGCATCATACTGGAGAGTTCCCAGTGTAGCAGATGTAGCTATTATCCCTCCAAATACTAACTACTGCTTTATCCTGTTTGGTGGCTGGAGCTGATATTGCAACATGCACACTCCACACAGAAAGGAATGACCCAGATTCAAACCCACAACCTCTCCCTAACCCCTGCGCCTCCATGTGGCCCCAAAAGCAGATATTATATGATTCAATTGTTGATGTACAATATCACCTGATTAATGCATTCAGGCTGAAAATAAAATAATAAAAATTTTCAAACTTAAGCGCAATACTTTTAGGAGCCATCTGTTTTGGGTGCTTTTTTATGCAAATGATAGGTTATATAGTCCTTAAATTGCTGAAAAATCTTTATGAGTGGTGATTGTGGTGGTCGTTCAATGAATGCCCTGTATAGGAATATTCTAATATTTTGATATGATACTAAGATACTAAAGCACTTTAACTTAACTTGCTTCTGAAATGTGAAATTCAAATAAAATTACCTTCCCAAATGCACATTTGAAAGTGGTCATTGTTTTTTTTGTTTAGTTTTTTTTTTTTATCACAAATATTGTAATTCCCTGAAAAATCCTCCTTCAGCCTGTTTGTCTGCTGTCATCGGGTAAAAAGACCATGGCCACAAATTCTACACAAAACACCCTTCAATACAAAGAGAGGAAGAATAATGAAGCCTTGAGAACTAAGTATTTTAGTTAACTTAGTTTATCTAAAATACCGGAAACACCCAAACACAACCCGAGCATTATCTACCTGGACTTTGCCAAGAGGTTTTTGATGCGCTCCACCTTCCGATGGCGATCCTCAACCTCCTGGGGACTGAGGGGTTCCTCGGGCTCTGAATCCACGTAGCGTTCTGGGATCAACACTTTCTGTGGCTTGGACAGCTGGAAAACAAATGCAGAGTGTGTCAACGTCTCACCGACTGTAAAATAATCCTCACTGAAAGGTCATACAACGTCAGAATTTTGAACATCTTCAAAACATCTTGACGGATCAGAGATGTGGTGGTAGTTCGATGAGCAAAAGTACAAAGGAATGGATTGTTTTAGAGTTGGTTTTTTTTTTTAGAAAAGTGAAACGTACAACAACTCTATCAAAGCATGTATGTACTGTAGATGATGTGTGTCTACATGATCTTCAGATATTACCTATCACTGCAGCTTTTAGAGGGAAATCTGTAAACTACTACATAGATACACATACTGTATGTTGCATTGGTCGCTGGTCACTATCCAGATCCAATGCATGCAGTACAAAAAAGGATTTTATAAAATGTTGCTGTTCTTCCAACAGTTCACGGCTGTGCTTCTATTTTACACATTGTGCTGGAACAGAGTAATTCTTTCAGTTCACATCCTATTTTTGAGCAGTCATCATGCTGCTTACGGAGAGAATTAAAGAGGAAGTACCAAATTTAGAGTGATTATCTCCACTGCTGATGATAAGCGACTATTTAATGCTACTCTCAACATTTGTTACATTATGATTAAAACATTTCATACGACTCAACTAAAAAATGTTTTTCAGCCATTGTTACCTGTATTGGGAGTTTGAGCTTCATGGTGCATTACGATGTCCAGTTTTGAATAAATCTGCTCAATATGAATGTGAAAAATGTAATTTGAGGCACAAGCAGGACTTAAACACAGCTACAGTAAAGATTATGCAGAACATCACTCAGTACAAAAAAAAAAAAAACTGTGATATTAGAATATCACATTACTTTTTCTTCCTAAAAATAATAGCGGATACTTACAGAATGTGTTTTAATTCCGAGATCCATGACCTGATTTAAATGTTATTTTCCTTAAAATGAAGCTGAAAGTCTGCAGTCACAGTCTTGTTTTAACTGTGAATTCATTATGTTCATGTAGTCAGCCGAAAATTGTTTCAATTTCTAAATATGGACCTAATAGTAGGTGACACTTTAAAGCTTAAAGCCTGAATCACACACAAACTAAGAAATTGAATTTCAATGAAGCAGAATAAACCACCATGTGTCCAGTAAATAAAATATCGACATACCGGTATGTGCAATATAATTAGAGATATAGATTTTAGGGTTTTAATGACATGCATGCTATTAAACATATTTTAATTTAAGTAGTCAAGTATTTAACAGTTTCAAGTAAAAAAAAAAAAAGTAAATTATTGCAAGTATTTAACACTTCCTTCCAAAAAAAATAAAAAAAATGCCCGGAGGCTCACTCTAACAATTTTATTAGCTCTAATTTTATTCACGTATACCTCCCAGGTTGGCTTTAGCTATTAAAGAAGTTTAAAGTTCATGATAGTTTATGCAATACCCTGGAGTTAAACCTTCATTTTATTTAGTTGTTGTTACCCTCATCAGCTGTGTGTCTCAGCTCAGAGGAAGAAACTGTACCTCTTTGTTGAGGTCCACGTCATAGTCCAGCGGCTCCAGGTCGACCTCATGAGCAGGCGGGGTCATGGCGGTGGAGCGGAAGGTCAGCCATTCATCAGAGTGTGATCGGGGTCTCTCTTTGTGCTCGGGAGGTCTTTCCTCCCCCTGGACACTCCTAACTCCCTGAGCCTCTTCACCCTGAACAGCTCTCTCAAGCAACTGCAGGTCAAAGTCCTGCTCTCTCTTCCACTGGGACAACGCACACAAGAAAAATATAAACCATGAATAGAATGGGCTGGAAAACCGTTAGCTGAAAAAAATTGATTCATCCCACTTGTGTTCATATGTCTGTGAGATATAACTCATCCATTAGATTTGATTTATTTTGTTCAGCCTTCAGACTGTATCATGAATGCATGTGTTTGGGTGCAAAAGGTGTGAAAAAGGAAAAACGAGGGCACATGCATAGATGGGTATGCATGCTCATATGAAACTCAATACACAGCATGCTACATTTCTCTACAACACTGGGAGGACAACACAAGGGCACAGGGGAAAACACAAAGTCCCTCAAACTGTTGACAGTCTCAACAAACCGAACCAAACTTCACCGGTGCAATGGAACACAATGTGATGAATAAAAAAAAAAAAATGCCATAAGAGCTCTTCAGAAAATAATGTTTATTGTTTTGAAAGCATTCACATTTGAAAAGGATTCCTCTAAGAATCTATCAAAAGCAGATATAAAACACTGAGCAAGCGTTTAACCTATGATATGAAAGGGAGGTCATACACATTAGTGGTATTTAAATAAAACGCTTCCCGCGCGTAAAGACGGGGATTAGCTAAATGGGTCAACAGCAGGCTCCACTCTTAAAACACCCATTTCATCCTTATCTACACTGAATGTTAAAACAACGCAGCAAGAAAAAAAAAAAAATCCTATGATGAGGTTGAGATGAGTGGCCTTGAATAAGTATTGCTCAGTGCATCTACATGTTTTGGTCATTAGAAAGCGAGAAGGCACTTTCATTCTCTCTCACTAGCACACGCTCACATATCAGTGTGTTGGTTTGAGACGGCAGCAGCTGATTGAGGAAGAGAAGGTTTTAGTGTTTAAATGAGGAAAGACGAAAACAGACAAGAAGGTGACTCTGAAAACACAAAATACTTCGGTATGGTCATAAAGTTTTAGAGAGAAATGAACCACAATGAAAACAGATCAGTGTAGAAAGATTAGAGAAAGAGCAAGTAACATTAGTGTCTATAAAAGACAGATATGGGAAAAGTTTGAATGAATGAATGAATGAATGAATGAATGAATGAATGAATGAATGAATGAATGACTGTGAGGAGTCGATCGCATCAAATGTCTTTGAGGTAATTAGTGTGTTATGTTTTAGCAAGCAAGATGTAGAACTAAAACTTTTATGCAATAAAAAAAAACTGTGACTTTATGTAAATAACATTATTCTCATTTTAACAGTCCTTTAAGTATAACACAATCTCTTAATGCTACAGTTTGTTATGCAGAAACTGGAATTCATATCAACGCATCCATTTTTTTTTTTTCTTTCATAAATGATATTATCACATGTCCGAGAAGGACAAAAGGAAAAAAAAGATGTCCACAGTTTGTTTAGCCATATACGTTTTTGTATGTATTTTATGTTGGCTAGCTGTCTTATTCATTATTTAAAAAATAAAGCAGAGTTACCAATAGAATCATTAGTAAAACCTGTGCTTTTACTTTATGGCCACAGGTTGAAAACGTGAGTGGTCAAGTTAGAAATATAATTCTGTAACAAGGTGCATTAAATAAACACAGTTAGACACTACTTTACTCTTGTGATTGCAACTTGGACACAGGGACAGGTGAGACTGATCTAGTAACATACTGATCCCAAGTCGGCTGAGAGAGGGCGTGAAGAGGAGGAGGAGCGCGACGATGAAGAGGCATGGCGATCTCCGTGGCTCAGGGTGCGTTTGCGCTGGCGGACGAGGGCCTTCTGGTGCCTCTTCATCCTCTCCAGCTGCTCGTCGGCGCTCATCTTCCCTCTCTGCTGCTGCTGCTGCGCCGGATCCCCGGAGTACAGACGCTCCAAGGCACTTTTTGGTCTCTCCTGAGAGGAGTAGGAGGAAAGAGAGTTGACAACGAGAGCAAAAGGTGCTGCAGGAGGCAGGGGATTCAAAGAAAATGAAAAGAAACCTGACCAGGGGGTGAACGCGTAGTTAATGTAAATAAAAAATGAAATGCAAACATGGTACATAAAGATTTCACAAAATCATAGTCTGATGCTGTCTTTCCAACAGGTAATACTATTAAGTCCCAAAAACATAATTAGGGTTTTTTTTTTCTTTGTGATTGCTGTTGGTTGGTTAATAGGATAATTCATTAAATTCAAGATGGATTTTGCTTAAGAAAATTGCAGATAATGGGACTGAAGTGATGGAATGTTCGGCGGGATATGGATCATATTCTTGAGAGACCGAGACATGAGCTTTCTAAGTAATTTCTTCCTGTTGGCTTTTTTAAATAAATTCAATTTAATTTCAATAAAGGTTAGAAGAAAATAAAACACTTGACTACTTGAAGGAACGTTGATATCTATCATGTAATTTTCAATTGCTATTATGATTTAGCCTGTATTAAATGAAATAAAAATAAGAAATATGAAATGTTTAACATCACATTACATTATTGTGTCTGAAATACTATAATACTGCTAAATTATGTTATCTTGACTTCGCTAACAATAATAACATTAACTAACATGCCTATCACCATCTGCTCCCATTCTTAACATTTTCCAAGTACATACTGGTCTGTGGTGCAACAACAAAAGCAGGTCCTCTCTGGCCACTCACCCATGAACTTCCATGTGAGTATGGTGAAGGACTCCAGAAACGTCAGTATTGATCTTAGATCCAAATATTCAATGATGAATAATGCATCTATTTTGCAATGAATTTTTACTGATATAATCTCAAATCGGATATCTACCCATTAACGCATTTATTCCTTTCAGTTCACTCAGTTCTGAGAATCACCTTCCCGCTGGCTGCTGAGGTGGATCGTCGGAGGGTCACATATGAAGTGATGCTCGATGACTGATTTACTCTGAGAGAGGATCCAGCCACACCTGAAGGGACGACAACAAATGTTTAAAAAGTACTTTCAATGTGGCAATGACGTTAATAACTCTGAAACTGAAATTGATGGTGTAAGAAATGTGACAAGAAGATGTTTGCTCTAACTAAATGTCTTTGACTTTGATAACATCCCTACCTCTGCTTGGTAATGTCTGATAGCCTCCATCATGCCCCGATGGGCCAACACTGCTGTGGCTGGCTCCATCTCCAGCTCCCATGAGCTCTGGGTCACTCAGGAAAGGCCTCAGTTCCACCTACAACACACAAAGGCACATCACATTAGAAAGAGGCTAAAACTCATCAAAGTAAAACAAGCCAATATGCTGTATGTACCTTACTGTCTCCATTTGTGAACTGGCCGATCTCTCTGTCCCTTTTGCGTTCATCGGACTGTCGTTTGAGGCCACGTACAGAGGTGTGTCTGATGACTGTGGTCTCTCTGGGCAACGGAGGCACAGCAGGAGGATGCTCGTCAGGACTGTAGAGCTGAGGTAGAGGAGGTCTTGGAGGCACATCTTCCTCACTCTGCACACAAAACAACTGCACATAATTAAACCTCAGAGGTTGAAAACAAGCGTCCACCCCACAGCTGCTTTGACAGGAAGAGCTCTTTCTAAAAGGCCATTATATCATATATACATATCATAGGAGGAACCTATACTACTGCTATAGAGTCTGCACAGTCCTGTCAGTGGATTCCCACTATTACACTATAAAAGAAAAATCTGTGCTGTGATGAGTTTCACTAAAGCCGCAACTGTCAACATAAAAATACTGGAAAGTACTTAAAAATACTTTTATTGAAAACCATGAATATATACCCACCTCGAGTATAGTACATAAAAGCTCAAACCTCTGGCTTTTTTTTGTTTTGTTTGTTTTAACCAGCTAGCAAAACAATAAATTCCCCCTAAAAAGTAGACAAATAATAGCCTGAATACTGAGAGCACATTACTTTAACAGCCTAGATTCAACTTCAGGTGAAGTTCATTGTTGCACATCGTATTGTTCTCCATCAGCTTGTTTTTCAGACTGGATCTCGTGAGCAAAAATCAAAATAATCAAGTATTGTAATTGGAAGAAAATTCTGAAAACTCACTGTAATTCTTCTGTTTCAGTTCACTGAAAACTGAATACATTTTTTGGAAAAAATGATAAAACTATGTGGTAACAATGGCATGAAAGTGATATTTTTCAATTTTATTACGGCTAAGGGAAGGAACAACTTAGGGAAACGTAAAGGTTACGTTGTCCTGTGTTTTTGGTCACTTTGATTAAACCCAAAAGTGATTTGTAACAACAATGAAGCTTGCAAATAAAAAAACCAACTTGGCCAGTCAGCAGACCTTATGAAGTCCAGCCAAACTCTGCAGCAGAGGTCACTCACCCATTTAATCCCACTGATGATGGTAGTTGAGTGGTGCAATGGCTGTTGGCTGGGACTTGAGCAAAGGGTGGGGGTGTGGCTGCTGGGACTGTGCTGCTGCTGCTGCTGCTGCTGCTGCTGCTGGGACAATCTCATTTCCATGGCTGACGGGCTCCCAGACACGGAAGGCACTGACGACACCGACACTGAAGGCACAAATTTCCTCTCTGGGGAATTTCATGTACAAGAAGAAATGCACACAAGCTGTGAGGACACCTTCGTGTTCAAGTTATTCACTGGTATCGTGCAGATAACAAAGCTTTAATAAGAAGATGCATTCGTGAGGCCTTGTGGTTTCTACTATATCAACGAGTCAACAAATATTGACTGTTATTATCTGTTGCACGACGGCACTTATCTCACCTGGGTTGGTAACAGAGGAGATAGTGACTTGGTAGTTGGATTTACTGGTGCTGAGGCCTGCAATGACATCCTCAATCCTCCACAGCTCTTTTCTGATCTGGACTTTTTCTTGCTGCTCCCACACAAACACACCCACACACACGTGAAACACACATACACATTTTATTAATCCAAAAATCATTGCATGAAAAGTTTATTATTTGCATCTGTGACACATAATGAAGTACAAATAATTCAATATTGGAAGATCTTTGACATATATGCTATATGAGATATATATAGTTTTCTGACAGCTGTTTAATTCATTCCTTACAGTTGAAGACATATGGCTTTACTTTCTACAGTACATTAGCAAAACTGCTTCATGAGTCATTTAAAAGTCTACCTTCCCAATTGGGCCGATGTTTTAATTTGTCTAAAAGAAATTTGTTAAATGAGAACTCATACTTGAACCAGTGTTTTTTTTTTTCTTAAACTAATATTTGTACTTCCACTTTTACCACCTCTGGTAATAAAAGAAACTATTCTTTCTCATTTCCAATTGGAGATCAGCTACAAATAATTATTTGTTTCTGTGTAAATCCGTGACCCTCAAATCATTCCTTCATAACTGAAACTGAGTGACTGCTAAGAGATAATCAGTGAGTCAGGCAC
The DNA here is from genome assembly GCA_900302745.1 of Parablennius parvicornis. Lineage (NCBI taxonomy): Eukaryota > Metazoa > Chordata > Actinopteri > Blenniiformes > Blenniidae > Parablennius > Parablennius parvicornis. The sequence goes on along the minus strand of OMNM01037808.1, from coordinate 105,357 downwards.
CTGAGAGAGATCACTGCGGTTCATCTGTCCCTGCAGGGCCGACTTTAACCAGTCCACGTCTCTCTCCAGCCGACTGTACTCATTCCAGGCATTCTCCATCTCCTGAACATGACATAACACACTCCACTGTTTAATCAGGCAAGAGATACCCTTGCTTACCTCATGAATTAAAATGTTCAAGATTTAATGCTGTTGCATGGAGATTCAGTCATGCTTTTTACCGAATCACGTGCTGTCGGTTATTACATTTCAGGAGTTTTAAGTTAGGCTCAATATATTTAAGAACCTATTGCAGGCAAAATAAAACGGAAGACATTGAAAATGTTTCACAAATTACATTTAATGCGTATCTTATTCATAAAACAGTGCTGTGAGAAAAACAATTGAGTGTGAGTTGAGACAAAATCATGCAAGTGTCACACTTCACTCATTTGAGAAGTTTTGTCTGATCTGCTATATATAAATGTAAATGCCCCTCATTTGTTAAAAAAAATTATAAAATGGAGGATGTGTAGAATAGAGGGAGGTGTCAATCTCTAAATCCCTCCCAGCCAACTAAGCCCTGTACATTGGACATGAGATGATCTGAATACTAATATAGTGGTTGAAAATGTCTTAAACATGCATTGCTGAGGATACATTTGTCATTTTGTTTGTAATTTATTGGTAAAAGCTTCTTTTAAAATTCTTTTTTTTTTTTTTTATCGAAAAAAGAACAAACGTATATTTGTAAGTGAACATCCAGATAAAAAGCTTTTGTCTGAGAGACACTGAAATGTATTTCTGCATTGTTAGTTTCTTTGTAACCTTGGGTTTGTCCCCAAACACTCATTTCGATCATCACAGTCAACCTGAAACATTATGCCAGTTGCACAGACCATCAAAGGGGAACAACTAAAAATAGAGAACATCTCGTTTCTATTCGATAAAAGCAACTTCCAGCACCACGATTCAGTCTGATTTGGTCAACATGGAGAACGTTACTTAACATGCTAAACTTATTGAGAAACAGGACACTGTATGTATAAATATAGAACAGCCAAAGAAACTGTCATTTCTGCAGCGACTGTAATGAAGTTGAGCAGCTTACTGTGGAAACCTGGGAGATTTCAGCTCTGATGTGGACTACATCCTCTTGTAGTAATTTCTGCTGATAGGCGATTTTCTCAGCATGAGCCGGCTGATCTCTGTACTCCTCCATCTGCTGGTGGGAAACATCCAGCACAGACTCCAACTTGTCCTACATTGGGACATAAAAGACGCCGTCACGACACAAGCAGCCTTCACAGACCACACATCAATCCAGGCCGACACCTTTACATCTAAATACTGTATCAAAAGGAAGATTAAAAGGAGTTTCACAAATGGCACCTTGTCATCTTTCAAAGTGCGTATCGTTTCCTCCAAATCCTGTAAAATCTTGTCTTGTTCACACAGTCGACTCAATTTAACCTAAAAGAATGAAAAATAAAAATGTAGTAAAACAAAGAATGACAGCTATTTTTTTTTTTTTGCATTTGAATAAATATCATATTTTCTTTTTAAAAATATTACAGACATGAAAACAACAGAGAAGAGGCACTATTTCGCACATCAGATTTCACAAGGTTCACTATTCTTTTCCCAGTTCAACTACGTTCTCAATATAAGACGAATCAATCATTTACTGTAGTCTTTGCTGTCTGTCAATAAGATTCATCTGCCTAAAAGCCCCGAGGAGTTCTTCTCATCAGCGCAGCGGGAAATATCAAAAGGCCCTATACTCTCTAGTGTGGGGGCAAAAGTCTGGTAATACCCATTATGAGCAATCATAATCAAAAATCCATATTTTCAAATTCACTTTTGGAGAAAAGCGTGTTTACTGAGAGTGACAGATTTGTTTTCCCAGAAATGGGTTATGTGTTTATGAAAACAACATAAGACTGCCTCGTTCACAGTCTTCCTCACACAGTGTATTTTTCTCTCAGATCTATTTATCATTCTGTTCAATTAATAATTAAGCTGTTTTTTATTTTTGCTGCCACATATTGTTGTTTTTAATTGCATGAAATATTCATTGTTCAGACAAATTTACTGGCAATTTCTTATAAATTGTTAAAATGGAACAATGCTAATGATGAAAAGCCAGGACATCCATCTTATTTACCTCCATTCAGCAGAAAACAAAGCACGAGAAAAACGCGATCAGGAAAATCAAACTGAAAAATTTAACAGCTCCACATCTAAAACTCCCATTACATGTATTTTTCCCTTTAAATTGCAGAAAGGAAAATAAAAGCTGTGGTCGATGCTCTCAAGCCCTCACTGTGCAGTGTAGATGGGTGTCCCCACAGTGTTGCAATGTAAATACGTTCCCTTCCCTCTGCAGCCTCTGTTTACCACAACTTAGGAACACGCACACACAAATAACTGCAATAAAAACACAGTCAAGCCAGAATAAAGTCAGCTCCTCTCTGTAGTAGATTGTCAGAAGTTGGAAGCATACATCTCAAAGAAAAAAAAGCAGAGACAGATAAACAGGGTGTTTGTCTGAGAATCCTGGGAAATGTAATCATTCACTTACATCTGCGTCACTTTCTGCTATTTTCACTGGCCTTGATGGTCTTTCCTTTTTCAAACTCTCACGTCCAGTAACCTGAAATGTATAATAGTCACAGATGAAATGAAATGAAATGCTTAATCCCATTATTATATGACATATTTATATATGTCTATAATAATCCTTTAAATCACTAGACAACCTTAACGAATTCAACTTCTGACATACTGTCAGTCAAGTCCAGCTAAATTATGCAAAAGAAAAACATGAGCTTGTATAACAAAACCTTGCTTATTACAGCAAGTTAAACAACCAAGACCTTTAAATGAACGGCAGGAGAAGGAGATTATTCCTGATCTCATCTCTCACAAACATATTTGGATGTAGAGAGAAAGTGGTGCTATCAATAACCTAATCCCTCCCTTTAAAAGCTTCTGTATGTCATCTGGGTAAATGTTGAGATTGAGGTCATTAAGGCCTCAAATTACATTAAAGGGGGTATGTGCGGTACACCTGACTTGGAACTAAAAAACACCGACGGGATTGGTTCCACAGAATCTTTACTTTATTATTCAGAAGAAAATGTGGGCCCACTCGAGAAGGCATTCACATTCCTATTATATATGCTTGACTGTCTGAACTTATGAAAATATACTGAAAATACTACAATATGAACTAAAATCCCGCCCATGTCTGTGAGCCACCATCATGAAACTAAAGGCCTTAAATTGCAGTTGACTCTGTCATTACAATCACAGATTTTGTATATCTCCTACAACTGAACACTGGTTCTTCTCATATGCTTCATATGCAAAGCAAGAAGAAGCGTTTCAACGTTCACTGCAGTCCAAAATGCTCACACTCATGCAAGAAGGCCATGTTGCATCACACTTTTCCTCCATTCATTTCAAGTCTCATAATCATGCCAGAGGGTCAACCAGAGCATGAACAAATAAAAAAAAGACTCAAGGGCAAAAATCCCGCATCATTTTCAAGGATGCATCACACTCCATTTGAAAAAACAGCCAGTTGAGCTGTCTGTTAGTCTTCATGTGCACATGTGCACGTGGCAGCAGTACTCAGAACTTGTGTTGGGTTGGTGAAGCCGTCATCAGGTGACACAATCCAGATGTTTTGTTAATGCAGTGTGATGTTAACCATGTAAATCAATAAGTGTCATGTGCTTTGCACTGGTGTGCATGGACCACCAGATGACAAAAAAAACAACAACTCTACTCCAAGTAAATTTTGCATTTTCAAGACAAAGGGTAACATAACTGTATGACCCCCACCAGTGAAAAGCACTATGACAAAGTGAACATCAAGCTTTATGTATACATATGTAACTGTGAAGCCAGCTATTGCCATCACATTAAACACATTACATTGGACTTTTTGCTGAATTCATTAATGCAAAAATGTCCCTTTATACTCAAACCGATCATTTCAACAATGACTAGGCACTAAAATACACTGTATTTCTATCATAAAGAGACAGTATAGAGCACAGTGCAGAGCAGAGGAAAGACAGGGAAAATAAAAAGGAAACAGGGAAGCAGGTGTTGGAGGCAGCAGCAGGAGAACAAGATTGCAGTCCGGAGAGGGGAGAAGGAGAAAATGATGAAAGGGATAAAGTGGCATTTACTTTGTTGGGGCCCACCTTCAGATCTAGATACTCCAGGTCCTTCTTCAGTTGTATGTAAGTATCATCAGCCTTTAAATGAGCAGTGGAGACATAAATCACTTGAAATGAAGCTGCAAAGGATAATGGCTGACCAGATGACTCCTGAGGACTTTATTTGCTGTTCAAGCTTTGCAAACAGAATTTTAATTAGCCTGCACTCAATTACAGTGTGCTCCTACCTCTGTATTTGTATCCACAGTCTGTAAAAACCAAACTCTAATTAAGTAATGGTGTTCTTTTTGAACAGCTTTAATGTCTCATGTTTGACCTCAAATGCAACACAGGTCTTGTGCATGACGTGCGGTCAAACAGAGCGCTGATGCTACTCGGAGCGCATGAAAAATGGCCGGAGAATGGTTGGATGTTAAAAGTTGGTTGGGTTGTCATTGCTGAGCACCATTGCAGCTTCACTGTGGTCGGCCCAGTCTTAGAGAAACCTATATTTTTCTTCACATCCTCATTGTGGGAAGACTGAGGCCTGATGGCTGCTTCAGAATGATAACGCCAAGAACAGAAGGATCTATCAGAGCAAAGAGACATGTAGATACTCATGTGTTGCATTCTGCAATTGCGAGAGGTCCTACATCTGAACAAACAGGGAAGTATTAAAAACAAGCACAGTCGACAGGCAACATGCTTTCGATATGGCATGTTAGTCTGTACAGAGAGAATCACACATGGCTCCGGCAGCGCCGTGAGGTTGTGATGAGTGACATTAGCTATGGAGAGATCAATGTACGGGAAAAAGTACATGCCAAAATGGTTGAATAAACACGCCCACCGAGCAGTACTGACACAGTCTCTCAGAGTGACAGGGTAGTGATGTATGGGTGTTGGTTTTGGGGAGAGGAGGACCACAATGCTCTGGCGGGGGATGCAGTGTGCTGCGTTTTTGGGGAAGTATGAGGGTCCCTGACCTGCATGCTGGGGCCCAGGAGGCCGTTGTGCTGGTGGTGCTGCAGGTGAGCGAACGCACTGCTGGGGCTATGCACACCAGCCACCTTGGCCTGATGCCTCCGGAGCTGAATGAGGAGCAGAGTCAGCTCCTCTGGCTGTAGCCAAGCCCAGGTTTAGGGGCCAGAGGCGTAAGCGAAAGCACAGAGGGATGAGAGAACATATTTGATAACCATCTGGGCAGTACAGCAGCTGAGTTATAGTAGCTGAGAGAGCCAAATGACTGAAAGGACACTTTATTGCTGCTTCTGTTAATGTCCTAATAATGTTTTGAAATATAAAAGCTACAGCTGCACTACAGAGATTCTTATATGAGGGTTGACCGAGTGTCCTTTAAAGAAAATAATGTCCCAGCAAAACTCTTGTGTTGTTATCATATGCCAGTGGTTTTCAAAGTGTGGGGTGAACCTCCTTGGGGGGTGCAGTAGAGAGCTTCAGGAGTTGTTCAACAGAAGAAGAAACATCAGAGGGTGAGGAGAATGTCTTTTTCTCTTTACATTTTTCAGTTGAAATTGATAATGATGATAATGATAAAAAGAAGTAAGTGGAAGCTTTAACTATTACTCATTTAATTAAAATAGCCGTTTTTATGAAAGGATTCATTGTGAATGAAATAGAGTCAAAATTTGTATAAGTGTCATTTCATGGGGAAGCCCTGAAGATAGTTACAACATGATGTATAAAGAACGGATAATATAATTGATGATCGGTGATTTGCAAGCCCTATGAAGAGCATAATGTGGTTAAAGCTCTGTGGGGGGAGGGGGGCAGACCCACCCACACTTTGAAAAAAAACCCTGTGATAATAAAAGTAATAACCAGGTATACAAGGTTCTACAAAATCCCTCAGCTCCAGTGTCTACGTATGAACATTTTTGGACTGAATTCCCGTCCATACCCAGAATGTTTAAACTAATAGAACCCTTCAGAATATCGTAAAACAATCCCGTTCCGTTAAAAAGAAAAAAAGAATAGTTCTAACTTTATGTAGCTGTTGAGTATCGTACCGTTTTGCCGTGTAAGCTTGGAGCGCTGACAGTGTGTGTGATGTAGCCCATGGCTGGCACAGACCTTCTCTCTATTTGGGAGGTCTGTGGAGAAATGCAATTCATTGTCTTGTTATGACAGATCTTATAGAACCAAATCAAACAGAATGAGTAATCCCTTAAGTGTTCTTCAATAGTGTGTTGAAAGTGAGTTAGAGAGATCAGAGCATCACGCTGTATCAAAGTTAAACCATTGCCTCCAAGTCAGAAAACAAATTTGACTACACAGCAGATTTAATTTATTTCATCTATCCTTTTCTCCCTTACATGACTCTTATTGGAAACAAGGTGTGCCCGGAGTTCGAGATGCTACAGGGCTTGGGAAATTTGACGTTTTTGCTTAACACACAGAATTAGCGAAAACCAGGCCCACTTCAGAACATTAAAAGGACACAAACAACAAGAGATTTAATTAACTACACATAAATTATACTAAACCTGCTTTCTTAAAATAACATTTGTTTGCTACCAGCAAGAGAAGCACTGTAAGCCATTCCCTCTGAGATTCCCATGCCACAATTTTTTTGCTGTATAATAGGTTTTTTATTTAAATGCAAGATCAGAAGAAAGAGACCGCTGCTGATGTTTGAGATAGAGTAGAGATGTTTATAGGGTGCTGAGGAGCCCTGGGCAAATAGGATTAGCTGCTAATAAAACATACTTTCTTAATGATATTCCACAGAGGCATACTGATCTCTTTCACTTAGACGCACTCCAGCCAGAGAGCACCATCAGCTCAAAGATGCAGGGTGCACCAAAACTAAGTTCAGCACAGATTAAATGTAGTTTCCATAAACAGCTTTTCTTTGAATCACCTCACATAGTAAAAATGTCTTTTCTTTAAAAGGGTTTCCCTAATTGTGCCTCACTCTGTTTTATGGTTGTAATTAGTGCCCTGACAACTTTGGTGAATAATGAAGTAAACAGAGCATCTGGACCACTTTGTTGGTTATGAGGCTTGTGTGTGTTGAGAGGTGTGTGATGGTTGAGAGAGAGATCTTTTCTGATAGAGGGTATGGTGGAGATAACAGGACTTCTATTTGATTGGTGTCCTGCAGCAGTGGTGCTGCTATGTGAGTGCTGTTTTGAGGATAGACGAAGGACAAGTTCAAACCACGTGTGGAAAAGGCCCGGGTGTGGATTGTTTTAGTACGGGAGTGCTTTACATGATTCTGAGCCTTCCTATGCTACTTTGCTTAAGTTGCAAGTCAGCATCGATAAATAGCTCACACATCCACTATTCCGAGCGACCGTGAGAATGAGACCTTTGTCATCTGGCTCCCAACATGTTATTCAATAATTTTTACTTCAGTCCCGTTTTAAAGACAGTGTGATTGTATTACAGAATTAAAACCTCGGCGCGTGAGCATCAGCACATACATTTAAAAAGATTGTACACACATCACAATACTCTTCTGGTTATACTTCTACTGGCGCCTATTCCAAATGTCACACTTTTCCATGTTAACGACACAAATCCAAATATTCAAAACACACTGGTGAGTTGTGTTGGTTAGGTCTAACAAACACAAATTAAATTTTTTCTTAATCTGCCATTTATTTTCTTCAATAAGCACTGTTTTATTTATTAAAATCACCAAGCCTAGAGATTATAACTATTTCCATGACTTGTGGCTTCATCCATACATGCAGGACCTTTGGTTTTAGGTACAATGAATGCTGCGCAGCGGTGTTGTCATTAGCAACTTTTGCCTCACAGCTAGATCACCCCAGGTTTGGGTCATTTTGTTTGAAGTTTGTATTTTTCCCTTTGCATGCCTCGATTTCCTCCCAGTACATCACCCCCCCCAAAATTTCATGTAGGTGTTGAATGTGGATGTGTGGATGTGTGGATGTCTCTCTGTCTCTCTCTCTCCCTCTCTCCCTCTCTCTATAATGGACTGGTGACCTGTCTGTAATGAACTCTGCCTCGTGACACTGAGTTGATAAAACGGTTGAGAAGATGGATGGATTGTTCCAGGCAGGTTAGCAAACACCCTATTTCTCTATTTTTGTTGTTATTTTAGTCACTGTGAGTAGCAGGTAACTTAAGTCATCTGTTCACTTGCTAGCTGAAACTATACCTGCAATGCAATGACTCTTTTTTTTGTTCTTTCTTTTCTTTGCTTTCTGTTATGTTTTCAATACACTGCATGTCATTTCTAGCTAAGTTCATTTTGAGACTGTTATCCTCTAGAAATAATAAAGGTATAGGTTTCTATTTTTTACAAGATCTGCCAGTTATATTGCTTTTCTACTTTGTACATTTTTATGTTGGGCTTGGCACTAAACCCTCAACCCTGAGGCAGATCTAAACAGCATAGAAAATGGTTGAATGGATGGCTTTATGGTGTATAGTATTTGCTAGTGTGGACTGGATGAATAGAAAGATGAGTGAGGCAACCTCCTGAAAATTTGATGACTGATTGAATAACTGTTCATAATACTATAGCACGTTGATTATCTACTGTATAGCAAGTGATCAATAGTTAACTCCAAAGTAAACTACTAATATCAGAATCCTTCTGCATTTGATGATAAATTTTGTCCACCAACACCACTAAATTTGCAAATGACATCCAGTAAAAATAAAAGCTATTCTCCAGAGTTCAGTGTCATACAGATGTTACTGAGCCAGCATGCCTCCATTTTGTACTTGTACTCCTAAAAGGTAATGAGTCACATTGGCTATGTGCATTAAAATGAATGACATATGATTAAAAAAAAAATCCAGTAATTCAACGGGATAAATTCCCTGCTGGTTTGAGGCTTCTCGTGGTGTTTGTTGATACTGATAAAAAACATAAAACTAGACCGGAATTATTATTTATCTTTCTTTTAAAAATGGCTTGAGATCAAGAAAAGCAGTGAACCAATATTAGCATTTTCCCAATTTATGACTTATACTAATTTATGACTCCACTGGGATGACCTACATCTCAACCGGGCTGTATGTTTGCTAACCTACACTACAATATGTAATAATTATGACCTGTTTAACATGAAACTGAAAGAAAACGCCAAAGGAATTACTATAAGATTATTCATTGAATATAGTATTTTTTTGAATCTTAATATGTTTATTTGATCTGAAAGTTTCATTGGGAGAAACGTAAACATTCTTCTATAATATATATAATGACAGTAAAGTAAGTGATCAAAATTATTTTTAGGTGTTTTGCTTGGCAACGAGTTCTGCCAAAGATAATAAAAGTGCCCTCTCTTTCCCCGTGAGACGTCCTACCTGAGAAAGATGGGCACAAATATGGCCTGGGGAGCTGGATCTTGTGCTGTCCCCTGGTATTACCTCATCCAGGGGCCGGACTGTGCGTCTGTCTGAAGGCGTGTGTGGCCTGCGAGGAGACAGAGGTTTGAAGGAGGGCACTGATGGTGGGACTTCACAGGGTGATGGGGGGACGGAGATAGATCGTGGCATCTCCACAGTAACCCTGAAAGATGAAGAGTCCGTGAAATTAGGGCCGGTGTAGATGGGGGCCGTGGGGCTGCCGTGGCGAAACTGCTGCCGCTGCTGCCATTCGTACAGCTGCCACACCATCCCCTCCTTGGTGGCCATTCTCTCGTCGGTGGACATTCGGAAGTGGCTGAGCCTGTCGTGGGCGTACTTATAGTCACTGGGTAGGTTGCATGTTGCTGGAGGGGAGCTGCTGCCAGAGGGGAGACGAGGAGACTTTGGCATTGACTGATAGGTCACATCAGGTGTGTTGGCTTTGGGCTTCAGGGGAGGTGTCCGTCGAGGAAGGTTATACTCTGCAGAGGGAGCACTGTGACAGAAAAAACACAGAAAATTATTACTTTCATGTAATACAGGGGCGTCAAACATGAGGCCCACGGGAAAAACAGAGACTTTAATCCGGCCTAAAGAATGAACATGAAAGAGTAGAAACACCAAAGAATACTTTTGATTGTTTGGTCCTAGTTTGTTCAAGTTGAGTTGGACTCGTCCATTAAAAGTAGAAGTCATATTGTAACACAAGACACAAAACCGAAAAGCAAATGACAACAATGTTCATGGCTTATAAATCAGCGATGCTTTGCTTACTACCCCACTGGCTGCTAAATGGCATGAGCATCAAAGCTACACCATAAGAGTGTTTATGAAAGTATATTCTTCAGAAATTATAGGCTTTTGCTTAAATTACTCTCAAGAGAAACACTGGCAGCATGTCATGTTGCACATTTCTAAAGAAAATTGCAATTTTCAGGATCTCTTGTATTTTTTGAACTGAGACTAACTTAAAACTATGTAGTTGTCTGTGTTAATAGGTTATTATACTATAATTTTAGAAGTCAAGGTCAAATTGTGCTGCGGTTCTTGAAATGAAATGAGTTGGGGAACCTTTGATGTAATACATTTTATGCAATCCTTACTGGGCATTTCCAATTTCCAATTCTCCATATCAGCCACGAGAGGGAGACATTTACTAAATTTTTTTTTTCACATTTCACAAAAAAAAAGCTAAATTGTTTTATTCGTGAGCTTTAAAAGCTCTTGCTCCTGCTCATCGGAAAATCCAGTAGACATGTAAAAATACAACCATACAATACATTAGATTCAAAAAGGTACCAAAAAGTACAGTAAAAATAACACATTATGTCACGCAGAAAAGGTGACAATTCAAATTGACAGTGAAAAAAAAACAAAAAACAACTTAAACAGACCTTTTTGGTGGGTCCCCTTTCTGAACTTTGACCCAGTGCTCAACTTGAGCCAACGTGTTCTTCCTCTGAACATGTTTCTCTGGGTCCATCCGAGAAACAAAGCCCCTCTGGTAGACTAGGTTTCCATTTTGCTCTGGTGGAAGAGCCACTTGAATTACAGTCTGGTGTCCATTCTTGTGGGTGGCTCCATCGACAGCGGTATCTGGAGACAGTCTTTCTCCTCTTTCCTGTGGGGCTGATTGGCTGGGCTTCACCTGGATCTCTAATCCATACCTCCCCTCATTGCCGTGAGCCAGTCTGATACCGTTATCCTGAGGTTCCTCTCTGTCTGTCCGGGGACGGCTTTCTGGCTGAGATGGATTCTGGTTGATGTGGATGTGGTTGGTTTGTGGGACTGCCTGCTGTGTAGCCTTGTCTGGCTTCTCCACCTCCCTGTGAAAACATTAAAATAGTCCAGTTAAATGAAGTATTGCAAGGTCAGACATCAGATGTTATGATTAAATAAAATCAAATGGTATGCACTGGAAATTAGAAACACCTCATCTTAAAATATATAACACTTAATGGCAGTTAGCCATTATCTGAATCCACCTCTTCACCATCATTACCAATGAAGTTAAGGATTAGACAGAGAGCACAATGGACACTTCAGTAAAGTGAACATAAAGTTAATTTCCCTGTCCATGTTTCAGAGACATTCGTCCATATAGTGAACATCATTATTGAGTTTCTCGCAGAAAAAAATCCAGGACAAGTTGAGTTATTGATTACATCTCCATCAACACCTGCTCGGATATTTCTGCAGAGAGGAAAAAAAGAATAGGCGAAAATTTGCTGCGGACTGAACAAATGTAAAGCAAATCCTGTGAGAAAGTAAATGGCTGTCAGTTTTACTTCCTCAAATGCCTTTTGGTTATGTCTCATTTCCTAATAGGTTTATGTGAGAGTGTATGAATTTCACCATTCCCCACTGAGGTAACAATACATTTAATAGACTTTAAAATGTTATTATGTCATTTACAAATTCAAAAACTGCATTTATGTGAATGTTACTGATTTCCAAATAAATAAATAAATCCGAGGAGATAAAGCACATAATGAGGAACAGTTATAAAAACAGTATATTACTGATGTTTCAATGTAAACGGGTTGGTAAGTAATAAATATGCTGTTATATTTTATTTCTATTGTATTGCATTTCTTTTAACTAATGTTCTATTTCTAAAGATGAGTGAAAAACTATACAATAAAAAAAATTGTGGGAGTACTGACAGATATTGCTCTCTAGGTGGCATCATTGCATAGATCATTTTTAAAAATTGCAGCATGTTTATTCAATCTAATATGTACTAATAATGTAGGTGCCACAAAAACAGCATTCACAGAGTACTTGAATATCTTACAATCCTATTTTTTTTTTGCAATTTTTAAAACTGCAAGAAATATCTGCACAATTATATACTATATACCTTGCAATCATGGCTTTAACCTCAACTGGCAACTGTCTAGATAAGATAATAAACAAGCTGAGTACAGCAGACCATCCATATTTCTATGAAGCTTCATCCAAATTAGGCTTGTGGGGACTATTGCAAACCAAGATGCAGTAGTGAAATCCACACAAGAAGACTGCAGGTATTTATGTGGCCCAGCTCTTAAAGACAGGACTGGACCTGGACCTTTCTTTAAAAAAAAATCTAGTAAGGAAGGATAAAAAAAAAAAACCTTCATAGATGCTGAAGTGGTTATTTGTTCAGTACTGCACCTCAAAACCATTGCAGATACCTGAAAGCATAAGCAGTGGCAGGATCAGGAAGTCAGATACTCGGGGGTTCAGTCTGTGATAATAATCTGACAGATAGTGACTGCTGTGCTTTGTGGTAGGGGGTGGTAATGCGCAAGGTAATGCTACGTTGTAGTGCAAGATCAAACCTCTTTATAGTGTGACTCTGCTGCATCAGCGCAGCCTGGTTCATGGCCCGGATCCAGCCATTCATGTCCTCCTGTGTGTCCGCACTGAAGAAATATGTCCGCATCCCCGAGTGTTCCGCCTGTGAGCCAATCACAGAGTTCTTATTGTAAATGTAGGAGCGCATTCCAGTATGGCTCGCCTATCAAAGAGAGAGAGAGAGAGAGAGAGAGAGAGAGAGAGAGAGAGAGAGAGAGAGAGAGAGAGAGAGAGAGAGAGAGAAGGGTCAGAAATGACAA
>OMNM01037808.1:67237-79325 GCA_900302745.1 Parablennius parvicornis | reverse complement strand
TACAAAAAAAAAAAAAAAAAAAAAAAAAAAAAAAAAAATTAAACCTAGAAACACAGCACATTCATGTATGTATTGACTGCCTACAGCATGTACTAATGCATTGATAAAAAAACAAAGACACACACATGGGCATAGTCACGCTTGTTCCCAGTAACCACAGCTCATAATTTGCTGAGCTGCACTGGGCACATACAGCACTGCACCAGCTTCCCCTGTTAATTAGGAACCTGCATTCTTTGAGGCTTTTGTTTCAGCCGCATTATTTCTGAACTATTTGTCACGGAATTTGCAGCATCCCTAGTTAGCGCACAAGTCACACACTGCAGCACAGTAGATCTGTTTGTTTGCACAAAACCAGCTTCCATTAAAGCTTGCGATGTGGCGCTATTGAAGAGAGGAGGGATCATACGCCTCTATAGAGCAACAGCTACCATGCTGGTTCCTGGTTTGTACAGCAGGGATACTGCTTCTTAGTCAGAGTAATGCCGGTGCAGATGACAGAATTTAACAACACAAACAAGATTGTGTGCTGTGACTCCTCATAAATCATGGGTTGCCGTCATAAAATACATTTTGCTTAATGAAAGGCAAAACAGAGGAGAGAAAGGTCATCTATTAAATCATCTTGGAGTCAAGGCTCCTTTATAAAGGTTGATTAGATCACATCAACTCCACACACTCAAAAAATATCTATCATACAGTATGTGAGTGTACAGCTTAAGTTCTTAGTCTCCATCAAATCAGGGCTGTATGAAGTTTTAATTACAAAGACAGAGGACATAAAACTACTCGTATGTAACAGGACGTAGGAGCACTACACCATCAAGTTAAGCAGTTTTTATCAGGGAAGATAAATAAGGTAAAGATATACCAATGCATTCACTATCAAGGATCTTAGAAAAGCGAGATGTTTCATTTATGCACTAGCAATCTGAAGGTGGCTATAGGGAAATTCCATTTTTCAGCAAAATGTAGACATTTACAGTCATAAACTATAGATTTTAGATAAACTTAAGAGCTTAGGAGTTTGATGGATTGTAAATAGGAGTAACTTTAGAAGATTCAACAGTACGGTGTTTGTTTTAGCCTAAGCTTATAACAAGTAGATGGAAACACATAACACTGCCACTTAGATGAGAAGAACATGCCGTCTTGTGTTTTGTAGCGCTGCAACAACTGGGAGTCTCAGTTAACGCCTTGGCCCTGGCACATACTAACTTCTTGCAGAACAACAAAAGGCTCGGGGGTAATCCCTGTCCAACACAATAGTCTTGGCAGAAGGGGCACCAGGGGCAAGACTCTGTGGACTGAATACCTCTCCATTTCTCACACCAACAGAAACAGCTTTCAAACTCCTGCACAACTCAAATCTACTCAGACAGTGACCGCACCACCAACCCACTCAAAAACTAAATTCCAACATCTATCCACACAACTCCTATAAAAACACAACATATACACTGTAAGCACAGCTCTTTGTGCTTTAATGAACTACTTGCTTTACCTTGTTGTATAACATTATAGCAGCCAACGTCTCACCCACTGCGTGGTTGTGAATCATCGTGGATCAGCTGCTGCTGCAGGTCATGGAAATCCTCTCACCATTACTATGGCAGGTGGCAGGTGGACAATGCAGAGAAGGTCTCTCCTCGCAGCTGACATTCACAGAGAGCAGACAGAGTGGAGCCAGCAAGATGTGAGCCGAAGAGGGAGCTCTTTATCGTCACTGTATCCTGCTTTATATGTCCGGGTTTCATGACACACTTGCCGGGTGACTGGAGATGAAACATCAACCTCCCTGCCAAGCCCTCACGGGGATGCCTCAGTCGCTCGTCAGGTCCTCCTCATTATCATTTTTGTCTTCCTCCCTCTCCACCTTTCATCACTCCCTCATTTTAGAACTGAATTAGCCACACTTTGCTCAATCTCTTAGGAAGAGTTGCAGTTGACATGCCTTTCTTAGGTCATTAAAACGGTCTCGATTAAATTCTCAGTATAATTTAGTTTATTTTTCTCTTTTTAAAACCACATTCATTGCCATTCTTCTAATTGTGATTGTCCAAGGAATACTATGTTTATTACCTTTCCACTTAGTGCTATTAGAGTGAGAAGAGGAACTTTTTGGGTGTTTTTTTTTTTTTTTTTTACTACCCAAGTCATCATTCTTCCATGATAGTTATTAGCTGCTTTTAAAATTCCCATAACAAAACATTTGACTGTGGAGTCTCATAAAGACACCCAGTCCCACACATGAGATTTGTTTTCCACATCAGTTCAAGGTTCAACGAGAAATTCTCATAATCCTTCAGCTAGTGACTACGACATTCATGTGAAACACAAACCCTAACAGAGAGTTGACATTTCAAACAATGATCTGGGTAATATATTGCAACATGTAAAAAGAGACATCTTATTTAACTTCTTGGGCACTTCAAGGTCACCTCGAGGTCCCTTTCTGAAGTTTGTCTAACAGTAACATTGACCTTTGACTTCTGCTAAGAAGGAATTGTAACTAATCCTGAGGAATGCAGTGCTGGGGAGCAGGTGGTACCAGCATACTGTAGCTATGTGGTAAACACTGAACCCGACACACAACCACGCACACGTGAGCTTGAAACAATATCTATAGAGTTTCACTTTGATTTTTGTTCAATTTTTCCTCTGCCATTTTAATTTTGAAACTTATCTAATGCATTGACACGTCTCTTAAATTCAAATGTATTCAGGCATTGTCATAGAAAAGTGCAGACAGAAGGGCTGCCGTGACAAGCAATTATTCTCTATAGTGGGAACACAGGCAAGAAGAGCCTCTTGTCTCTCTGCATTTATAATAGGAGTCACAGCATTAAAGTGGTGTCTGAATACTCAATGAAGACATCCTTAGGGCACCAGATGCTTAGAAAAAGCAAGAAGAAGTCACTGTTTTCTCCAAAACACAAAAAACTCATAAAATATATATTTGTTTTCTAATTGTTGCTAATTACTTGTTGACTATGATTCCCTGTTCTTATTCCCCTATTCATTTTTATTTATTTTTTGGTTTAAATGTTAAATACCGTGTTATAACTGTTGCAATTGGTGCTTTATATACAGGGTACGATGTGCTGGGGGTGGATGTTGGTGCTGAATTAGTTTTGCTGCAGGGAGGGATTCAAGAAAAAAAAATCTAATAAATGTCTTAGAATTGTAAGTGAAGCTGAGCTGCCACCTCTCACAAGATTACCCTCAGATTAACGCTGCACACAGTCCGCTTCACATCAAGCAACGAAATTTGTTTGAAAGCCAGATATCAGTTATTTCCAAAATGAAAAAAGATCCTTTTCAATGGCTGACCCAGAAGCAACAAACTGCAGCACATTGACTTTGAAATCAAAAGTTATAGCAGGTCTGTATCTGCAACCAGCACCACAAGTGACATTTATTATAGAGAATAGAAATATTTTGTACTATTTGCGTTTTGTCAAGACATCTTTGGTAAAAGACTGTGGAGAAAACACCAATGAGTAGCTGTGATCTTCTGCAAGTGACCAAACGAAGTAGTGGTACATTGCTGTAACTCAGAAATGTTAAGAATAGGACCCCCCGTCCCCGTCTCCGTCCTCGTGCCATGCATCTTGTGGTCTTTTCCATGGATGCCTGGAAGCTAATAACACAAACTGATGGAAAACTGAATCTGAGTGACATAATAGATGAAATATGGTAGCACGTCTCTGACCACGCATTGCAAGTCAAACACAAAATCAATGTGCAATCCTACTAATCACAGGAAAACAGCATTACTTCAATTAGGTTTCGCTGCTGTGCTGACTTATTTTGCAGAAACAATTTAATTAGCTTTGTCATTAATATCAGCAAGTTGATTTGATGTTTGTACGGCATCCAAAAAAAACCCAGGACAAAAGCAAATCAATGAGGAGAAGCCAACATAACACACATGGGAACTACAATGTGTCACTGAACTGCCTCATGGGGGTCATATTGTGCATCTGACACCAGACCCAGGTAATGAGAATGTACATGATGAGGGTGAGATATCGATGACCTCCAGAAACACCCTGTAGCATCCCTACGCTGAGAGGCAAAAAAATTATTAAGATCTAATAACAGTGGCATCCAGACAGGTGGGGCTATTAAGGAGATAAGCATTCAGTAGCAGGATTTCCACATGTTGACTGACCTTTATCAGTTTCACAGAGGAACACTGCAGCAGCCTCACTCTGACTCATTTCCCTGACATTTACCAAGGAATCTTCTGGGCAGTCTATTCACAGAGTTATTGAGAGATTCCGGTGTGTTTCAGTATGTAAATGAGACGAAATCAGCTGCTCACCAACTGACTGTTTTCCCCTGTCATTGCACTCATTCTCTGCTATCATCATCATCATCATCATCATCATCATCATCATCATCATCCTCATCATCATCATCATCATCATCATTGTTTTGCCTTGCAGAGACACAAGGCTGAACTGACAGTATGACACAGTGATTACAGCTTTATTATAGGAGGGCTATGCCATTTACACGTGCATGCAGCCTAATTGAGAATGAATAAAGCAGGAAAATCGAGGTCCAAGCTCTGCGTTTATGGAGCCTGCAGTCAGCCAGCAAGCCACTTCAGCGGCACTGGATGGAAACAGGCACAAACAGTCCCAACGAGGCACACAAACAGGTGCAAAAGCTTGCCAGTGCCACTGAGTTCCTGTCAGACAAAAGGTTTGGCAGAAATTGAAAGAGCTGTCATCTTATTAACATTCAACACACACACACACACAGTTCTGACACAGCACATTTCATTGCAGTCAGAAATGTCCTTTAGGCCACTTTGCTCAAAAGCATAAGCAAAGCAATGGTTAATTGTTTCATAGTATTTGCTATCAAAGCCCGTGTGGGCCACTAATGAAGAATTAACAAGCGAGTGGGAAAAAAAATGCATCCTCTAATTCACCCCTTAAAAGAATTATTGCTTTGAGTGAAAATGCTGATTTTTCTGTTCATGGTCCAAAATTGTTTTGCCAAATATAGATTTTGCTCATCCGTCACATCCCATTTCATGCCTACCCAATTGAAAACTGTGGGGTTTTTTTGTTTAGATTTTTTTTTTTCTAAAGCCATGTTCCTGTAGACACAGGCTAGTTTGCAGTGTGCTGCAATGTCTAAGCCCGTTCCGTACTGCAGTTGTTCCAACAACTGCCTGCTGCATGAGGATGAAAGAAAAAAAAAAAGGTGGCAGGGAATAAAGGAGACCCACGGGACTATTGGCTTTTTCACATCAGGCTATGCTCTTCTGGCACACATTTAGCTGACTGATAACTATTTATAAAGAACATTATAAAGTCATTCATTACAGTAATAGTAATTATATGAGGCCTCCAACCATGAGAATAAAGTGTCCTTCAAAGGCACTTATCTTCAGTACAGGGATACACCGTGACAAAAGAAGAAGTTGGGGAAGTTTTCTGAAATGCGCATTAGTCAGGAAATAAATCAAAGATGAGGACCCTGCAGCGTTGGGTCAATATTTAATACCGCAGATTTATCAAGCACCTTTCTCTCTGAATATTGATGAATCAGAGCAATCGCCTTTGTTTAATCGCTTCATCTGGCTTAACAAGACTTGTTTGAATCGGAAATATATCAATATATATGAGTGTCAACATAAAATCCAGGAAAAAAAGAAACCCACAATAAAACGTACAGCGGCTGCACAGTGTGGGAGTGGTTAGCACTCTCACTTCTGGTTTTGAGGGGATTCTTTGTTTGCATGTTCTCCCTGTTTGTGCGTGCGTGCGAGTGCGTGCGTAACCTTCCTCCAAGTACCATACCGCTAACACTCCGTGTTCTCCTTTAAAAGCTGACCTTCATCAGCCTTTCTGTCTTAAAATATAACAATATGGACTGAGATTCCCTAGCTCATTTGAATTTAACAGTTCATTTTGAGCTTACAAAATATGTTTACTTTACTCCATGATAAAAGGCTACACAATCTCTGATATTGAGTTAAAGATTAAAATCTAAATATTCCTGGTAACATGAAGTCGGAAACTCCCCTGTATTACAGTGCTCTAGTTGCCATTAATTATTAGATAAAACTGGTGTTTTATGTGTCCTGTGAATGCAGCAACAAAGCATGGTTTCAAGGTTCTGATATTCAATGTAACTCTGCAAAGTATTTTATTCAATGCTGTTGAAAAACATTTTGCCAAGTAAATGTCTCGAAAATACACAATCAACAACAGCATCAATCTGGCGGTGCAAAAGAGACATGACACAGGCTGGAAGCACATCAGTGGATGAGGGACGTCTCCACTGTAGCCTTTAAATATGCAGAAATGTAAGCAGTGGAGTTCATCTACAGATAACAAATGATCTAACAAACAGTTTGTTGCATGTCTGGTCAGTCAGACAAAGAGTCAAGTCTTTATCTAACTAACTCTCAACCAATAGAAATTAGATCAGCCACTAACTCTTTCCTCTTGTGCCTCACTATCTCCCCACATTAATACCTCAACATGGAGAGGTTTATAGGTATTCAGTCAACTTTATCATCAAAAACAATCAGAGCTGGGGATGCACGAGGAAATCGGTATCCGCCGATGAACACTGAAAGATTAAACACCAGCACAATGTTTTGTGTTTGTATTTAATTTTTTTATGCATTGTATAACCACATGGGTTCCTGTACTTGCAAAATTGCTTTCATTAAGTTAATACTAGATACTGTGAATCACTTGCAGCCCACTAATTCAGATTTATTCATTTAGGTATGAGGACTATTTTATGTTCTGTAAAGCTGCAAAGTGTATTTTCATTATTAATGCTAAAGAATCTCATGCCTCAATTTATTGTCAAAATGTTCTGATAATTTGAAAGAAATAGGTTTGACTTTAAAAATGTAACAAAAATAAATAAATGTGGTTTACATGTAAGTTGCATTATTTTCCTTATCTTGGTCTAGGAGCTGCTACAAAACATCAGCAGCCTCATCACAGCAGTCAGTTCACAAAAGCATCATCATTTAATTGTGATTTAATGTTTTCAGTATTAAGTATTGTATCAGAATATCAGCAACTGGCATTTTGTTTTTAAAATATCGGCATACCAGCAGATATCCAATATCCCTACTCTGAGCCAATCTCAGATAAAGAGCTCAAGAACACAAAAAAACCCCGTTCCCTTAGAAAACACAGATGTTCTTTTCCAGGGTGTGACTGTTACACACAGCGTTGACCCATTGTAGGTCATACAGAGACGCAGATAAGTGGCACACACTAAAAAGAAGCAATTTGATCATGACAGCTGAAGCTCAGATAGGTCATTAGAGTGAACACAGATGCAAAGTGAAAACTGCATGTCAGCACTCAGCAGGACATCGCCAACAGCTGTTTGTCCTCTGCTACCGTCCTGCACGACGCAAAGTGCAGTCAGAGTTCTCTCACGGTTTCAGCCAGCAGCTCCTGCTCAAAGCACTTTGAAATTGTAGGAAAATATTGGATGGGAGTATTTTATCTGAAGAATTTCCACTATATTTATGAGAGCTATGTGACCTTAGGACAGTTTGTAGCCTTTTTTTCCCCACAGTACAGTTAAAATAAAACATAAAAAGTAAGTGCAAAACCAGATTGAACTTTATATGAAATTGATCCACACATTTTTAACCCTGCTAATCTGTCATAACGCTATGAGTTATATCTCTTTCGATGTGTAATCAACGTTCTCACATTTTTAGAGTGAATATTGAAGGACTAAAGACTCAGAGAACTTTTATTTTTCTTATGAGTTTATTAGTAGTGACCCTGAGCAACTGTGTGTTGACTGAACTACAACATTAAGTTAAAACGTGTGATGTCGTACAACAGTAAATCAGACTTGACCACTGCTACAACGGACTTCAAACTCCTTTGTATCATATACATATGCTGCAAATAAATAAACAATGCCAACAGAGAAATTGTTGTAGTAGTATTTATATAAAAAGAAAATGTGGTCCAGCGTTTTACCTCTTAAAGAATCTGTAAACTATTATTCTGGTTGTTAGGAGCAGGAGCCCAACTGTGCAGTGTCATGAAGCAGTCTCAACATTTTTGATATTGTCAACAAATTATCTTCACAAAAAACAAAGAAAAACACAATATGGAAGATAAATTGGTTACAAAGCTCACAATGCAGGAAATATGTTTTAATGAAGTTCACAAACAAAAGTCATGGTGAGCCAGCTGATGATGTGCTTCTCACTACAATTAATAGCAGTGTGTCTCCAAGAGCCTGATCCGATTTCCTTTTAAAATGTGTTAAAAACCTCCCGAATGATAAACAACACAAGTGTTTTAAGACAGTTAATTGCCTTGCTGTGTGACTTAATCTGTTAAAATGAACTTTCCCAGTATTTCTCATAATCTGGGAGACCCCAAAAAACCTAGTGCCCTGTTAGTAGAACAGCTTCTACACATAATCACACAATCTTATGTTTGCATCCATTTCCATATGTACAAATTGTGCATCAGGCCCATGAATCACACACAGAAAACTTTACTTCTTCTATCATTGTGAAGCAGGCCGTGCACTCACTAAACATTATGTAAGCCATCAAGAAACAGACTTTTTTTTACTTTACTGATGATTTGTGGTGATGATTTTGGAAACTGTTCCTTTGTTTTGTCCACGTTACTGATCTTCTAATTAACTTTTTTACTTATTGAAAACATTAATGATGAAGATAAACACAATAGCTGCAGTGATAAAGTCACTGAACTAGACTGTTGTGACTGTGATGAAGAGGGAGCTGAGCTACAAAGCAAAGCTCTCTGTTTATCGGTCGGTCTACATCTCCACTCTCACCTATGGTCATTTGGGTCATGACCGAAAGAATGAGATACAAGCGACTGAAATGTGTTTTCTCCGCAGGGTGGCGGGCGTCACTCTTCCTGATAGAGTGAAGAGTTCAGTCACCCGGGGTAGACTCAAAGTCGAGTCGCTACTCCTCCACATTGAGAGAAACAAGTTGAAGTGGTAGTATCTGATTAGGATGACCCCTGGTCGCCTCCCATTAGAGGTTTACCAGCCACGTCCAACTGAGAAAATGCCCCGAGGTCGGCCCAGGACGTTCTGAAGAGATTACATCTCTGGTTTAGTTTGGGCTCCCCCCGCCCCAAAAGGGCTGGCAGAAGTTGTGTTGGGAAGAAAGACATGCCTTGGCTCCATTGCTCTCTATACTGTCATACCCCTACGGATTAAGCAGGAAAGTAGATAGATGGAATACAATCACTGCAACAGCTGTAATAATTCATATCGACATCATAGAAGACACAAAATATCATATCAATAATGACAGTGATACCAATTGTCTAATTTCTCACAGTATCTTGTTGGCGAGTTATAAATACTTGGTCTTTACACAGAGGGCCTTGCAGCCAGCAGATGGGCAGCATCCTCAAGCTGTGAATGTATATTGAGCTGGACGAGGCAGAAAATTACATTTAGGTCAGCGTTCAAGAGAATTATTCCAAATCAGGTAAAAGCCAAACAGTGTTGCAGTGTTGCAGCAAAGCACGATGGGTATTTAGCCATGAGCTCTAATTAGTATTGATGCAATCAATGATGTAATTATGTTTAAACTAAACTCAATATCATTTCTTACCTTTGCCATATTGACCTCTGAACAGAAATGTTGGATTTATAAGCCTTCAGACTTTTTAGGTCCCATTCTTGGGTCTTCATTCGAAAGAAATGTCTAGAAAGTAATTAAGATGAGCGGCACCATGTTTGCACACTAAATCACCACTTAGCTGACAGATGACTGAGGCAGTCATCGACACAAAATTACCTCTTCAATACAACTCAACATAACTGAAGAAATATTAAGTACCGTATTTAAAACAGTAAATTAGTCTCATTTCAGTCTTTTATGGACTGAAACTCCACATTTTTCCCTGTGGCTACAAAACAATAAAACAGAACATCTGCTCGAGTTTCACATACTCTTTATCAGTAGCTAAATGCAAAGCCGAAACCACATCGCAAAGCCAAACACAGCTCATCGCTTAGCTGTGCAATGTAGGACAGAAGGGGATGGGATGTGCGGAGGGAAATGCTAAAGCTGAAAATCTCAAACAGGATATAGTGAGGAAAAAGATGGGCAGGAAAATGTGTGATAGACCAGTGGGAAAGTACATAAAGCCCTGGTGATACCACTGTCACCAATAAAACAAATCACCATGTAACGTTCCTGTTTCAACAGTTCATACAAATATCAAATCATTTCTTCCGATGACGGCAGCATCGCCGACATCCAACAGTCGGCTCCTTTTTTAACTAACAGCATCGATGAAGACTAATCACATCATGTGAAAATGCTGGTGGTAACTGATTAAACTTTTATAAGTCCTCCCTGGGTTATAACTCACTTGGATTTGACCGATTCACCCTTGAAACCCTTCAGGGCGCTCTACCCATGTGCAGGAGATTTAACTACCAAAATGAACATCACACTGTCAGCAGGATGAAAATGACAAAAGGGAAAAATGCTAATAACACAAAAATGGTCACACAAGATGCAGGGATTTCGATGTTTGAACTCCAATTCCGCTGATCAACTTCAATGTCCTTGTCCAGGACCTCCCACCTTGATGAAAAACAAAACCAAGCCATACATAATAGAGGCAATGAGTCAATGTGAAAGCAGTTTGAACAGAGACAAAGATATCATTCTTTGCAGGTCAAAGACATCCTGTACACACCCAGTGTTTCCATCTAATTCCATCCAAAACAAAATAGAGCACAAACAGTACTCGGGAGCAGCACAGCTTTTTAAGGCATGTGCACTGCCTGTCACCTGGAAACCAAAACATCAATCCCCCACTGGTAGAGTTGAGTAAAAAAAATTCATATGCAATGCATTTCAAGACAAAAACAAAAAATGAAAATGAAAAAAATAAATAAAACCATGCCATTGGGGTGATTAATTTCAAACTGTGGAACCACTTTTGACTGAAACCACGCAACTGCTGAAATTTTCAAGGAGTACTTTATAGTTTGTTATCCTGTACGTTTGAGTGATAAAAATGCACAGAGCGGTGTGTCCTCGATGAGAGCAATTAGGAAAAGTGACGTTAGAAGAGCTTTGCCAAGATTTCTTTAATGCAAAGATGTGACAATAACAAGCTGTTTCAAGTTAATATACAGTATACAAAAAGCATGAGCTGCTTCAAGGATGTGGTGATTTATGCTTCATAGCTGTACTTTCATAAGTGAACCTGAAGGTAAAATGAGATGAGATGAGAGGTTCAGTTGGTCTTTTCATTCTCACATGAAATGTTTAATAGCATTCGGAGCAAAATAAAGCCAGGAGAGGAGAGGGGAAGCTGGAAAAACAGCCTGTGTGTCATTCATGCATTTTGTTGCATGAGTCATTGATATTCATCCCAGGAACACTGTCAGAAGTGTCACCACATCTTCCTCACGATAAACTGATTCTGCATCGGTAATAACCCTCTTAGCCATCTTCCTATAAGGTGCATGTTTACACCCATACGAAGTGCCTACCTATGATAAACAGAATCCATACTGAGACATGCTGGGTTTGAATTCTGCTTCAATTCTGCAACTCTGCTTTGTCTTTGGAATACAAGAATGCATCTCACTCACTAACTGCTGGCAAAAAAAAAAAAAAAACATGCAGACCTGCCAAACAAAGGTGGAGGAGCACAGAGCATATTTGTGATCAGTCCCTTCAGCGAAACAGCAGACGAAGACTCTGCACCTTTTTGAAGCCTTCTGCAGCAGAGCATCTGTGACTTCACTTTGTCCAGCCTCGGCTGTAGGCAGAGCTGTGTGTCTTTCCAAATGCAAAGCCGTGCAAATAACCTCTAGAATGGACAGCTTCAAGATGTACATATATCAGCACAAACATGGCCTACCTGCAGATTCTTAGTCCCAGCCCCATGCAGCAGCAGCCATCATGAACTACGCTAACTCGGAACATTTTTTTTTTTTTTTTTTGTCTGCACGCAGAGGTTCTACTGCACCAAGTGATGGATCTGCAGCACGAATCTGTCTGATTCAGCCAAAGTCAGACAATTTGTCATGCTAC
>OMNM01037808.1:36384-67217 GCA_900302745.1 Parablennius parvicornis | reverse complement strand
CCCCCCTTCCCCCCACAGGACACACAGGGACACAAATTGCATATGTTCATGGTCAGATTATCTGTCTGATCTCCAAACCCCATAATCCCATACAACATCAAAAATAAATCAAACACCCCTGAAAAAACTCAGGTTGTAACAGAGAAAAGAAGCTTAAAGAAGAAAATATTCAACTCTATCAGGTACAGAATTCCAATCTGCCTTTTGCTGTTTTCCACAAATAAAAAAAATTAAAAAACAACTTTAATGAAAGGGAATTGCATTTGTGAGTGTGATAGAACAGTGAGCTGCTGAGAGCAATCCATAGATGAAAATCACATTAGTTTCCACTGTTGTCTAATATGAGTGTATCAATAGTGCATTCCAATCTTCTTTTTTGGTTAGCAACACATCAGGACACAACCTTTCCAATCAATCTTTCCTCTAGAACTATAAACCTTTATCATCATATATTAAATTCAATTCTAATCCATGATACCAAAGGCCAAAGTGTGTTAGGATGCAATGTCCGCACGCCGCCATCCCTTGTAAATCACACAAACAAAACAGGACAAGCATGGTTGAATTTCATTGTAACCTTAAGGATTACATTATTCCAACCAGGGTAATCCCAGTTTTCCAGTACATTTCATGAAACAACACCGCTTGCCAGTGCGTTTGTCCAAAATGCAGGAGGGCAGATAAACAGCCACTGGATTCCCTAACAATCGGATTCAGCTTACCCCCATGCTGTGGAACACGTCTAAATCCCTTACACAATCGTGTCAGAGACATTATTATGTCATCCCACCACTAAATACCCCTGACTCTGTTGTGCAAGCTCACTCTACTAAACACACAATAAAAAGCTTACTCAGAAAAGATCTATGATCCACAGCTGAGCTTTTGTCAGTAACATGACATAGAGATGTGTATCAGTTAACTCTATTTTTCACACCCATGGCGACATTTAACCTTTTTGGATTTGGTACAGGGGGAAAGTCATCCCGTTAAAGGGACAACTGAGGCTACTATACGAGAAAAAAATGATTAGTTGGGTACATTTTGCTGCAGAGGATTTTGGGCCCTGAGGGGATCTGAGCTTGTACTGTACAGTGTGTATTTTACCACAGCCAGACAGTCTGTGTTTAACTGCAAATCTGTAACAGACTATCAGCAGAGGAAAACAAAGATATGTTCTAACTTCTCATCCTGACTGCCAATCGCCTTGAACTCTGCTCACGTTCTCCCCCTTTGAAGCAAGTGCAGACTGATTTGTCCCCTTCAGGGTGTCTATGTTCATGTGAGCTGGAAGCTACCTGCGTTTTAGATCAGCTCCCGGCTCGAAGGGACTGCATTCCTGCCGTTCTCATTACAGAATCTGAGCAGAGTAAGAGCAGCAGCAACACTCCCACTAGGGACTTGCGTTACAGTGATACACAGGGTTAAGACAACACAGCTACTCTGTGACTGCAGTGTCAGAGGCAATGAACAATCACACCCAAGCAGCACACACAGAGGCTACAGCAGCTCAGAAAAAGGAAAAAAAAAGTACAATAATGCTGACGGACCTCTTCAATGTAAATGTCATGTTACATCATGGAGATTAACAATGAGGAGTTCATCTCAACTTCCATATAGACAAGCTGAATCGATTCACTGCGAATGATTTATTCATATTCACAATTTCCCCTGCTATTACAACAAAAATGCACTTTCAAATCAGTAACAAACAAATTCTGATTGTATGATTTCACAAAATGTATTAGTTACTACACCGTGATACACAGTGTAATGGAAATAATATTGAAAAATTATAAAATGTTGATGTCTTTGACTCACATTTGTCCCTCTTGAGCGCTAAAGTGTGCTGAAGGACTATCACCTTATCATTATTAACAAGAAAATTAAACTGATGGATTAAATAAATTAGGTGAGGTTCCACTCGGCTGGCAGAGGGTAACTGAATTTAAAGGCTATTTTTAGCTCTCTGTATCCTGCGAGTGGGGAAAGCTCACAAAGTCTTAGTGGGCTTATTAAGCCAGACATTAGTAGAATAAGATATAGGCCACATCTGGTGCCCAAGTGGCCCACAGGATCAAGATTTTTTACCAGAACAATCCTTTTCCTGGAATTTCAATCCCACTCGCAGAGGCTGATCTAAATCAGGAGAATTTAAAAAGGTCATAGTCCTAGAGAATGCACTCCCTTTTTCAAATACTTTCCCCTTCTGCTCCGTATCACTATTATGTCTATTCTTAGAAGTATTAAGTCTCTCTGGAAATGCGCAAAATTCTGTGTTTAAGGAGAGGTCACTTCCTCTCTGATGCACTCCCGCTTCTAGTCATGGCCATCCTGTCCACTGCACCTATTTTAGGTGTGTCACTTTTTCAGACTGAAGTGCTGCTGCCATTATATCAAAGACATGACCTCAGAATCAGGCCTGCATACAAATAAGTGCTGTGGCTTCTGGCCACATTTCTCTCTGTTTCCAAACGATGCAACACGGTGAATAAGAAGGCTCATCCTCCAAATTACTGGAAGGAGTTGGGATAAGCTAAATGTTTATGCAGACGTTTAACAATGTGTGTGGTATCACACCAAAGCTATTCATTACATAATCTTTAAAAAACAGACCAAGCACAATGCTAAACAAAGCCGACAATAGGCTTATTGACATTACGTTCAAATGAGCAATGTTATAAATGTCTCTATAAATCTTGCAAAGAAAACAATATTGATTCGCAGCTGGCCAAGTCTGTCAATCTCTCTTATTTGCTGATCACAGGTTCATTTTTTTGGTGGTCAGGTTTGCTCACTGCCAGCTGTCTCCATCACCGTGTGCACAGCAGGAGGGTTGACCGGTGAGGGACTAAATGCAGGAATGATAAATAGCCTGAGTAACCTTATCGCCATGGCTGACATCGAGACCCCGACAGAATGATAATAAGCTTGATAAGTTTTGCATGGATCATATGTCCACACAGCAGATGCAGATAAGGTTTTCACCGCAGCATGATTTCTATATTGCATTGCAGGTTGAGCGCAACTTAAAAACACGGTGAACAACTTTATCAACTTGAATATCTGAGCAGCATCGTTTGGATTCCCTGGATTTCAAACAGTGCTGATGTAAAACCACCCGTGCACATCAGCATGTATATTTATCCACTTTTAGTGCCAACAAGCAGAGCCATGTTGTACATCTATAGTAGAATATCAACTCAGTCTCAAGGGTTTAACTTAACAAAACAAACAATGTACAGTCAGCAAAATGGAGCCCTTCACAGTCTGCCAGTTCAGGCAAAAGTATTATATGCTGCAGATTTTAAATGGTTTGTTTGTTTGTCTGTAATTGTAAGATATATTTACATGCGGAGTCTTACTGTCTGCTGTAGATTGGCCCTAATACCAAAGATTGATAAGTAATTCCATGTAGATTAAGTGCATACCAAGTGCATCTCTGGCTCTCTCACAAGTCAGAAGGACTGCATTAAAGGAATGCAACAATCCAGCCTATAGGGAGACTCCACATTAACCATCTATATCATAATCAGCCTAAGAGATCAGAGTTCTGCTGACATCAACACGGCGATCAGTGACCTGTGATCATGAGGCACTGCAGTGAGCCTCTCTCGCTCTCTTTTGCTCTCGCTCTCTTTCTCTCTCTCTCTCTCTCTCTCTCTCTCTCTCTCTCTCTCTCTCTCTCTCTCCGTCTTCTCATATCGCCAAAGACTGTCCCATTAGAACACACTGACACAAGTACTCCGCCAAAGGCTAGCCAGCCGTTTATAAATGCAAAATAGCAATCTGCCTCACAACACAAATCAGAGTCGAGACTATTTTCATAATGCCTCTAAATTTACAAGCGTGCACCCACACAATATGCACAATCACTTTTGACGCCATGCAAACTACAAGCGTTTTCCTCTCTTGTAGCTGCTCGTACGCTGTAGCAGACACACCTCCTGATTATCTACGTAGCAGTGTAATTCCACATATGTTAGGAGAAGGGCAAGGATACACACCTGCAAGTCGCCCCGCGCACTGGCTGCCTCTTGTAAGAGGCGTGTGAGGTTGATTGTCCTGGCTGGCCCAACATGTTAGATAGCAGATCTGTGCTGTGCTGTGAACTGTCCAAGTGCTGCCCCTGGCTGCGTGCGTGTGTGTGTGTAAGTGTGTACTTCTCTCAGCTGGTAGTGCTGCTCTTGCTGACGTCCTCCGCTGAGCCCCGTGGCGTCAATTCATTCAAAACATCCTCCTTCCCGCCTCTCCTGTATTGGGCTGCTCGTCAGAGCTAAAAATATATACCATCGCTGAACGGTCCCCTATCTCTGAGAGCAGGAGGCTTGTGATTGGTATTATTAGGGCCAGTCAAATCCACCAATAAATCATCTGACGGGCCCCAAACGACAGATACTTCACATTAGCTATAAACCTTACTGCCATTATCTCCTCTCTCTTAGTCCCTCCATATAGTAGCACCCTGTCTCTCCTCACCTCACCTCTATTCTCACTTTGTGTGCGTTCCTCAGCAGAGCTCTGCGGACGGAGCACTTCCCTAAACTGGATGGTCTCGCTGCTCCGTTCCCTCTGCAGTCATGCGGACAATACACAGCAGAGTAGAGGAGAGTGAGGAGGCAGGAAGGAAGAGGGAATTACAGGAAGGTTAAAGTAAGGGAAAAAAGAGACAAATGGGAGTGACAAAAGGAACGTGAGAATATGAGCTTTGTATCTTCACACTGTGTAATTCTATGCTGTAATCTCTTGTTATTGCGGCGGGTCATGTGAGAGATAGTTTTAGAAAATACATTTTAAACAGATGGTGACTACAGGCAGGTCATATGATAGATAGCAATAATAAAACACATCATGTACTAATTGTTATTGTTATACATTAGTATTGTACGTCAGCAAAAACAATCTTCCACGGATATGATTTTAGCAGCACACATTTACTTGAATGCAAAACAGCTCCACCTATGATTCCTTTACACGATGCAGTGTAGGACAACAATGTCCAACCAGGCAACTATTAGTAACAACAGCCAGATCAGATGAGAGGTGGAATTTGAGTTGGGTAGACATCTGTCAACATGAGAAATGGAGGTGAAGACTGGGCTATGACCCAACAGCTGAAAAGACTGATGACTCTGCCATGCAACAAATGTCTTCCATCAGCTAATGAGGAGAAGTGGACTCGACAAGAAGAGAAGTGGGCTCCGGGAGGAAAAGTAGTTTAGGCACCAGTTAAGGATTTATGAAATACTCCCAGGTTAAACTGACTGCACCTGCACGCACATACGTACATGAGAATGCAGCCAGCTGTTTCACTCACTCCCTGGGCATCATCCTCTTCTCCTCTTTTTCATCCACCTATAGCCTCCTTCACGTTTCATTAGCATACCCCAGGAGTCAAAGGTACTCATCCTGCCAGATACATCATGCACAACGCCTAAGAGATGGTACCAATCTGACAGATTTGCATGGCTGACCTCCACCAATGGCTAGATCAATCATGCATTACCTACGTAATTTATTTTGCTGCCGATCACATGTAAAACAGCCCAAAATAGCTATTCCAAAGTATTTCAATTAAAAAGAAAAAAAAAAAAACAGCTGTGTTTAAACTACAAACACTCAGATCTTTTCATCTCATATGCCATTTTCCTACTCCAGCAAATGCATGCTACTCACTGGAGGAGATACAAGGTCATCTCAGGTCAAATGCAAAGAGACAAAGGAGTCACCAATCAGCCTCAAACCCATGTTTGTGCAGATTAGAATGTGTAAACTCTACTCAGAAAAGCCTCAAATTAAGTTCAACACTGACTTCAACCAGGAACCGTCTGGTCGTGCTATGAGGCCAGTGTGCTAACAAGTCCAACACACTGAGGCCCAGAAACACTCATATCTATCAATAAATTCAAGGTATTGTTATTAATATACAGAATGGTGAATGTTGCAGCTTTACAGTTTTTTGTGTATGACTAATGCATACCAGTGGTGTCAAACACTTTTTAGTTCACATACAGGCCACATAAAGTCAAAATGTAATATTGTGTTTGCCGGACCAGGGAAACAGTGCCATAA
This sequence comes from Parablennius parvicornis, assembly GCA_900302745.1. NCBI lineage: Eukaryota > Metazoa > Chordata > Actinopteri > Blenniiformes > Blenniidae > Parablennius > Parablennius parvicornis. The sequence goes on along the minus strand of OMNM01037808.1, from coordinate 61,145 downwards.
TCACCTTTAAATTTAGCATTCAGTTAGCTTTCATGCAGATATCTCAGCTTGGATCTCAGTGTTCCATTTTGCCTGCAACTCTTAATAAATTTGTTGTTTCTTTGAATTTTTTACAATTTGCTTGGTCGTTTTCTGGGCTCGATTGGAGCCTCTTACAGGACGGTTTTGGCCCATGGGCCTTATGTTAGACACCTATGATCTATACTATATTTTACCGTGCTGTAACAAATAGCAATATTCTTTATTGTGATACTGGTGTACATATTTTGTGGGTTCAGTTTTGTCTTTTAATCATGACTTTGTACTAGCAGCAAGCTGCAAGCTTTGTTAGTCAGGTCTCCCTACCAAGAGAAAGCTTAATCTTACTGTAATATCCCAGTAAAACAATATTAACTCAGATTTTGATGTAACAAAATAGGAGAAGATGGTGAATTTATTAACCCACAACATTGAGGAGGTAGACATGTTATTTAAATCAGTGACTTTTCCGTGGTACGTTTGAGAAAATAATCACTTCATTGAATATTATAAAGCAGTCACATATCACACATCTATATAATAAAGCACCAAAGGTCAATATTCAGCTTGTATTTTGCAGAAATTTTTTTAGCTTTTTAAAGTAACTCAAATATCAATTTAGAGAATACAGATATTTATGTATCGTGACTTTTGTTGATATGACAAAAAACAAACATCAAAGCAATAAGTAATTTGTTAACATGTAACAGAAATCTTGGATAGACTGATACGACTACAGTTTCTCTGTAAAACAGGTCATTTCTACCCAAAGATGACCTCTAGACAGTTGTGGCAGGCATAAAATCTCTCAATCCAAATAGACAAACACATTCATCACTTTCTTCACTTTGAGTTTTCCCAAAACGACTCTCAGAGTCATAAAACTATCTCTGTACATACTGATAATGTTCTACTCACCAAAGAAAGACCCCACTTGGGGAAAAAAAAGTTCAAAAGCCTCAAAGGTCCAAGTTTGTTCTCATTATGAAGACAGCTAATAAGCAGTATGCCTTCCTGCTCTCTTTAGGTATGGAAACTGAGACAGAGTTTAAGCGTGTGTGTTAGGTGGGTGTGCTGGAAAGGGCACAAAGAGGGGTGTCAGATAGGAGTATAACTGCTGTTTCAGCCCTCTCTCTCTCCACTCTTGATTACTCAGTAAGTCCACCAGCACTTACAGCATGTAGCTCTACATTGCCTCTCAGGGGAGAAATAAACTGATAGCACTCCATTGTTCAGTCCTTTTATAGAGGATGAAGACGAAGAAAAGGAAAAGGGACAAATCTGCTCAGAAACTCTTTCTAGTTACCACTGATGAGTAGTTATCTCCTTATTGTGTGGTCCAGCTTGGTGCTGACCTTGGTCTCTGACTGCAACTAGAGCCTTCCGTCTCACCCAGAGTCTTTATCAGATCAAATCCCAGTCAGCCGGCGGGAGAGAGGGATGGAGGATGAAGAGCAGAGCTGAGTGGCTCGCTCAGACTGCTGCAGTGCCAGTTCAATAATCCACAGACAGACGTATAGATAAGAGCAGGGGGCTGGATGAGGACGGCGTGGGTCGATCTATACGATGGACAGTCAAGTCAACATTCATAGCGCATTCTTTAGGACCTACTTTTACAGCTGTCAGCCCGGCTTGTGGTATACTAAAAACAAAATCATGCTACCAGCAATAATATCACTGACTCACTGTGTTCTTCTTCCTCTTCATCTTTCGCATTCTCATGTCAAAGGTCGCCACTGCAGATCATTTGCCAGAGTCACACCATGTCCCCTGCCTCCTCTACTAATTATTACACCAACCACATAAAAACACTATACAAACACACCACAGATCCTAAGTTGATATGCGAGAAGGACAACTGTCTAAAGTGTCTTAAAATGATCAGTAAATACATTAATAATGTAAAGAGGAAGCCATAAATGCATAAGCTCAAGCCTGACGATGTCTATCCTTTGCAGCATATCTGGCAATAGAACAAGCGTGCATAATAAGGAAGATCTGAACACTGAGAACATTGTACTTGTTATCTCCATCATCTGTGGTGACAATAGATAATACTGTTAAACTGTGAAAAGAACAAAAGACTCAACAGCAATATCTAGTGGATACATATAGAACAGCACTACACCTCTTTTATGCCCATGCTTCAGCAGGTCTCATTGATCTTGTTATAGATGGCAGTATAACATTGCTGAGAAGACAGTTCCAACAGATATTTGAAGATAGGAATCAAGTATGCATTCTACTACATTTTTCTCACTGTACAAATAGCTCACAATTGTTGGAATTGATCCCTTTGATCAGTAATTCAATTTAATCAATCACAAAGATTTAGAATAGAGGAACAGAAGAGTGAACGATCATGGCTTCAAAAACTAGCCATGCATCTCTGCACGGGAGCAAATTAAGCTGGATCGGTTTCTGCAAGAAATCACACAGCTGTGTGGTCAATGTGTTCAATAAATGCTGCAGTGGGTGAAATTGCCCTCAACACTACATCTGCTCTCACTAGCAGTGGCGATATCGGGTCTTTCATTTATCTTTTTCACACTCAATAGTCCATTAATGGGGAACAGCAGTATTCAATCAAGTAATCCACATTGAGAAATATTTTTCAGAGCTTGTGCATTCAATCTGCTGCTAAACGTGACTTTATTGAAGAAGTTAGCTTTTTCGGCCTCCAGGTAATATACTTTAAGGAAATAATGGGAAGTAAAACACGTAGCAGGAGTATTGCTACAAATCTAATCATGAGGCAGTCAAGTTTTGGCAGCTCAATCAATACAAATCTTAAAGGTGCAGAAATGTAGATATCTATCCTGTCTGATGGCTTGGACTTTCTTTTGAGTCAGGATATTGCACCTTAAATTACACTGTTTCCATCAGTTGGACTATTGAATAGTTTTGTTTTGTTTACTGTGTTAAGCTTCCCGTCCATAGTTTGCTCAAATGTGACCACTATTAGTGCGTTGTTAAGATTGTTAGAGCACATTTTGCAAAATAGTTTTTACATTGTATCTTGTTCACTGACACCCTCTTCCTCTCTCTGTTAGAAGAGAGTTCACTGCAGAACAATGTCGGCAGCTCAGTCAGCTGACACAGACACACATTAGCATAAAAACAAAAACAGTCTCCATTGAAAGCTTCAGACATGGATTACATGAATATCTGTAGCTGTTAGCACAACACTTTCTTTGCCAAGCTGTTTGCCAAACTGCTCGTTGATGACCAATTCATTAGATAAGAAATATACTGGTGAAACTGGTAAAAGGGAAACTCAAGGGTCAAACATGAAAAAAGAAAAGATAAAATCCTGCAAAGTAAATAAATTAAACATAATTTAAGTACAAAACAGTACAATGCTTTTCTCAAAAAAATCTGATATTAATTATTTTTAAAAGACTAACATTATTGATTATAGAAGTGTAATTGAAGTATATTTATCAAAAGAAAATGTCACACGCCTACGGTGAAATTTCAGGGAGAAAGATAAAATACATGCAGACAGTTCACTTCTCTAGGACATACAGAGCCTGGGATATACGTTTCTAAAAATAATCTCTTTCACATCATTTGTGATTCAAAAATAAACAAAAACCACAAAATCCCCTGATGGTCTGGAAAAGGATCTTCGCTTTCTATGCAACATCCACGTTCCATCTCTCTGGACGCTCACTAATCACTTCTCTCCTCGCCCGTCTGGTGACACGGGAACAGTGTGAGACCTGCTCTCCTCTGCAGTGGCTCCAGTCACACTCAGACTCGACAGAATGCGGCAGACAAAAACTGTCATCTAAATTCAATAAAAGGAGGAAGGGTATACAAACTGTTTCCTCCAGAGATGCTGAAACGACTTGGGCGTAGATTCTCTTTCCTTTACAACACGAAGAGTCACGAATGAAAATACACAAACCATTTGTTTCACTTTATAACATATAGTCAATTTCTTTTCTTCTAAATGTGTGTCAAGTGCTTTTGCAGGCCATGCTAAATTTGCAGTTCATCACCATATTGCAGTCACAGAAATCACAGTAGCATTGATACATATATTAACTTCACACAAACACAACTTTAGACATACTGTCAAAATCCAGAATTACCTTGTCTTAATCCACCTTTCCTCCTCCAACCTTGCAGCCTCCAGCTCAGCAAGCACCTCTGTTTCACGATCAGCCCAGTCAGTCGTACTGCTGAGGGGCAGACAGCTGCAGCAGCAGGTCCCCATCCCGACTCAGGCATCTCCCCTGTCCCGTTTCCTCCTCCGACTCTCGCTGCTCCAGCTCCTCTGACTTCTAAATCTGCTTTAAGCCATCTGTATAAGCAAGTGACTCATACTAGACAATGTAGCCTATATCACCAAACGGAGCACACCTCAGGCCTGGAGCTCTTAATGTATTCATTCAATGCAGGTTTAATATTGTGAGTCCAAACAAGGCCTGATAAAATGCTTGTTCTCTATTCTGCAGTACAAACATCCTTTGTACCAGACACTAAATCTGCTCTTTGTTTTCACTGCCTTAATTCAGTCCATAGCTTTAGCCTGCAACTTTATTTGCAAGCTGGGACAGTACTCTTACAGTGGACATTGATTCAGTGTCGAACAGCCAGTGGCAGGTCACTGTGGACATCATACAGAAGATACAGCTCTTTTAAGAAAAACCCTTTGACCTCAAGTAAATGTTCAAGCCTTACAAGCAACAAAGGAAGATGGACGCAGAAACACAACAGCTTGAAAGGTTTCAGCATGATGCAAGGATAAACTGATAATGACAACAGTCACAAAGGATCACTTTAGAAAGGCGAGAGGATTCACTATTCTCACCAACAGAGTGATTTCCCATTGCTTGGCCATCACTTCTCATATCAATTTCAGCATCCCTTCAATGGCAGCTGGTAATATTAGCATATTCACTGTTGTCATCCTCATAGGATTAATGATTCGTGCATCCAAGCAAGGCTATCGCTGACAGAAATGAAACATTGTAGTACGTCAGTGCATCTAGAAACTCAATGTGAGATTCTGGATATCGTCTCTTTGAGCAAATCACTGTTCCACGCATCTTCCTTGGGATGGAAGTGGTGTTCGGTGAGATCTCAGATATGTCACTGTGGATAAAATGGGATTTCATGTCACTCTCTTCTTTATCTTAAAATGCATGAAGACTACTAGATAAAGTGCTCTTTTTTTTTTGTATGCCTGATGCAATCATGAGACAACAATATTGAGTTCTAATAACTTGGCTGGTGAGTTCAGAAACAAGGACTTCGATGCAGCAGTAAGAATAACCAAGGACCAGTGTTTTCACTTCATAATTTGCCTGTTTCATCAATAAATCCAAGCAAAACACTTCAGTCAATACATTCAAATGTTTTTTTAACCACCAGTCATACATAAGAATGGATTCAATAAATGTAGCTCTGGAAGGTCTCTGCAACATATAAAAGTACTGCAATGTTTTAGTCCTGTCATATAGCAGCATTACAGCAAAAATCTAAATAAACCTTTCCAAAATGTAATTTCTCTATTTTAAATGGACAAGGCAGGCAGACTTCATTTAGCAATCTGAAGGTCAGTGTTCACAAATGAAGGAAGTTTGAGAAATGTGGTGAGAAATGTGTTTTACACACATGCAGAAACAGCCCTGTAGCATCTGTAGAGATGAAGAATGTTTGAGTCCAATGAGGACACTAAAGATAAATATCAGATTGATATTGAATCTAAATAAAGAAACAAGGCAAGGTTACCTGGTGCTGACAATGATAAGGATATTAACAATATCTAAAGACCAAGGTCATCTCTGATGCAACATCCACAAATGTTACTCCTGTATATCACCTCTATATATACAGTACACATAGGTGTGTCACCTAACCACATTAGGATCAGTCCATTTCACATACAACTGCCATGAACCTAGTCACAAAAACCTACACACAAATGGACAATTTACAGAGTTACCAAATAAATAACCTCAAACTATTGTTTTTGAACTCCTGAAGAAAACTGGAGCACCGAAAGAAAACCCTCGCACATCCAGGAAGAACCTGCAAAAACCAAGCCCCAACCTTAACATCAACCAGATCTTGTGAGTTTTCTGCATGCAACACTTAAACAGGACAAATACACTCAAACACTAAGTTTTCAAAATTGAAAAATAACAGTTTGAAAACACATTCAATACACAAATTGAAGGCGACATAGCAAGTTCGTGTGAAAAAATGATTTGAATACACTGCAGGATAATTGGTGATTGGAAATCAGTCCCATGAAACATGAAACTAATAAAAGCAAATGCTTAAGTCGACAAAGACATAACATGCTAATTGTGAGGACAAAAATAACTTAACCAAGATATTTGGATGTAAAGAGTTTGCACTGGTTTAACAAAAATACCGGTGGATGTAAAAAAAAAAAAAAAAAAAAAAACAACCTTCATTTTGATGCTTTTATTTTAACTCGACACTTCGAGAAATTCATATATTCATGGTTTTGTTTGTCTCCAAATCAAAGTTACTTAAACAATGCAGAAAGTGGTATATTCTGATAGTGAAGACAGTTCCAAACAAGAACAATCAGAGAATTCTGACATCTGCTAAATGTCGACCTGAACTCAGAAAATAAATAAAAAATGTATTTTAATAAATAAAAGATCACATCCATAATATTTAATAAAATCTTCCATGGCCTAATATCTATCTGTGGTGAACATTTCGACAAAATCTGTGCAGTAGTTTTGACATAATCTTGCTAACAGACAAAAAAATATACCGTACGTTGATGATTTCATTACATCCTGAGCGGAAAAATAATACAGATCCTGCAGTGGAGCCATCCAATAGTAACAGCAGGAGGTGAAGAAGACAAAGATATCCAGCTAAATACAACAGGGAAAGGTAAGGTCTGCTAAAGCAGGGTTTCACTAAAACAACTAATTACAAAAAAGCGTCATCAAATCTTGAGTTAATTCCACATAAAGGCAGGGACTTGAACACCTGGACAACATAAATATGTAATTAATATTTGCTCAGTGGAGCATGCACACAGAGAATTGTGTTGGTGTTATGGGATCTTATTAAATGAAACATCTGTTACATAAGGCTGAATGAATCCAACGACACACCCAATGTCACCATTACCTTCTTATTTGCAACGTCCAAGCACAGCCCAGACAGTGCTTTGGATTTTTAATTGTCGATTTCTACAGTATGCTGATGTGCACTGACAAATGCTATGTTTTCGCTGGATAGTGCTATCTTCACCTCGGTTTTGCTGAAGCAAAAGCTTCCTGCCTATCCCTCTCCTGTCTGCTGCATGGGGCAGTAAAGCTATTGGTATTCACTGAGGTGTTTTCATCATTACCTCCCATGGCACGCAACAGAGATTTCCCAACAACATCTTTTCACATCCAAAGGCCTTGCTACAAACATGAGGTTGCACTGCAGATCCAAATGGAATTTGTCTCACTCAGCATATCAAATGCCGTTTTACACTAATGTGACTAATGTTAGACTGTGAAGCGTCTAAACTTAAGGATTAAGTTTGAGGTCACACCCTCAGTGTTAATCCAAGTATTGACCATTACTGAGGCGCGGGAAAGGCTTGACTGTGTCAGTCCGAGGTCACCGAGAACAACAACCAAAGTGGACGGTGCTATTGCTTCAGCTCCAAAGAAAAAGAGTTGGGCAATCACTCGAATAGAAATGCATGTCGAGTAAAACTCATGACTTCAATCTGCTGCCCTCAAGTTGTTTCAGGCAAAACAAAAACACTTTTCTTCTGCAGAAAATTTTTGTTTATTTTAATTTGTTTCAGTTTTAAAGTTTAATATTAGGTGTATGTTAATTCAAATACTCTTTTCTGGCATACCAACTATCCTGTAGCATATTTATTGGCCTGCAATCTAATGTAAACAATGTTCACATAAAAAGAAATTAAACTTTAAAGGGAAAAGGTCACTTGATGCCAGTTTTGCCTCCATCTTTTTGGAAATGTTTTGGCCTCAGTAATGAGGTGTGGATTTGATGTGTTTGCAGAAAAAGAAAGCTTCATTAAGACAGCCTTAAGATAACGGCCTGTGGGGATATCACTCTTCTTTTTTTATCAACTGGTTAAAGAAAAAGCTGCTTCAGAACTCCCAAAACATCTCATGGCTAATTAACTTGTGCTGTCCTGATCAAAATGGTCAGCTATTAAAAAAATGCAAGCACAACATAAAGAAAAATAATAAGCAGTGGGACTATGTGAAGATAAATATCTTCATCATCAAAAATCTGACACTGCCATAAAATATTGACAGAGCTATCGGAACTGAAGAAGCTGAGACCGAAGCTTAGTGGCATGAAACGTAAGTGGTTATATGTGAAAGGATATCAAACAGTTTCAGTTTTTCCCGGCCTGTCCCACAGCATTGTGAGCCTATTCAACAATGTGAACTGTGTCCTCAACAGGACACTATTGTACCTCACTGGGGTCATTTTTTTTCCCCTTGGGGAGCTATAGAATTGCACATTTCCTATGCTTGGTGAGTGCTAGTGATGTGTGGCGCAAAGTGCTGCTTCACCGGCCATTACTTGGGATTTACTCTAAATAATTGCGAGTGAAAATACAATGGATGAGATTCACAAAACATGTGCCTAAATTTTCCCTTAAAGTTTTCAATTATGGTTGATGATAGTTAAAGCTGACTATTAATACAATACTTGGATTTTTGTTTTTTTCTTTCACTTTACACTAATGTACACCTGTCAAATGTGCACATTTCAACACACAAATCTCTTTTATCCATAGCATCACCTTCAGGGATTGGAATAGGATGATTTTGGAAGATGATTTTCAAATTGGGTCATGTCCTTGGAGATTTCCCAGAGGCATGACAGACAGTTACCCTCTATTTCAAGCTACTGCTACACAATACCTCACCCATTACTTTTGGATGTTTTGAAAAGCTCCTTTCATAGGTTCCTCATTTCATCCTATTAAATTGGTGTTTCAAAACTGTTAAAGATGAGGTGACATGAGTAAATACATTTCAGACAGTTGAGATATGCAGGCTTCAGGCTGGTCGACAGCTCAGGATAAATAAATGTGAGTTTTGCCTCAGACACTTTGTCCAAACAATCCCTCCTTTGTACTTCAACTCAGCTAAATTCCTCCATCAATAAACGATTCAATCTTCAGACTATTGTCGCAGCCGCACAGTGTGGACCTCAGTGTTGAAATTTGTTGCTGTGTACTCCTGGCAGGGCGGCTGAGGAATGAAAAATAAGTATGAGGATTGACAGTATGGGCTTTCATTAAAACCATAACTGCTTTATGCTAAAAACCTGACTGCATTCACACAATGTGACATCACGGAGTGCAAAAGTTTATTCAAATAAATTCTGTGACATCGGTGATCCCTGTAATATACACACCGAATAAATCTGGGGAGTTGTTGCCTGTCCTTAGCTGAAAAAATAATTCTTGCAATGACCTTAATGGTTTGAAGTAAGGCCACAGTCCAAGTTGCCTAACCCTTTTCCAGTTCATATAATACGATTTTTAGAAATAATCCCACTCAGTAGGAGGCATAATCACCGTCTTCAATGTTTCATCTTTGCCAAGTGACATTAACGAAAACATTTACTGCACCAATGCTGTTAAGATATTCCTGGAAAGCCAACAAGGAGTAGAAGTAGTGGTCTAATGAATAAGCTTGGCGTCTCGAGCCACTTTCAAACTAATGAGGTCAAGTAATGGGGGGTTAAGTATGTTTCACTAAAGACTTGAAGTCCCTCTAAAAACTGTTGTTTTTTTGTTTTTTTATGGTCGGGTGATCATAGTTTGGGACTAGCGTGGGACTCATCAGTAAATAGTTTTGACATTAAAAAGTAGAGAATAGTGAAGACAGCCTGGTATAAGTTCCTACATACAGAAGAAAGTTGTGAACGGATTTTATATATGTTGCAGGTTATACTGCTTCAGCAGTGTCAATAGCTTAATAGCTTATAGCATAAATATTAGTGGTCAGAACACATGCCACAATTGGCACATGAACCTTTTTATTACCTGAAAGAGAACTGCCTTTAACTAAACATTGTAAGTAGTTTTGATCAAAATGTGGGTAAAGTGCTATACATTATCAACTACATGTATGAATCAAAGGTTACAGCTTCCAGACAAGGTCTTCATGCAGCATTAAGAAACACTTACACTTCAAACGAGCAAGATCGAGGATAGAACCACCAAAAATTGGAATTTGAAAAAAAAGGTGGTCTACCAATTGAGCCACAACCACAAGTCACTTAATGTTGTTGTTGTTGTTTGCCAAACCAACAGTCCTAAACTAACAATTCAGTGTTCAATCACTTTAACAAGGAAAAAGTTCCAAGTTCCATCAGTATGATAGAGCCACAGCAGCCACATTAACCTTTATGTAGCCACACTTTAAACATGTGAACATGTCTTGGTGAACATTTGTTAATGAGACTTATTTTCACATGGTAATGTGACATAGAAAGGTATCGACTGGTGCCAAAAGAACCTGAATAGGACCATTCTTGGTGTGGCCCTGTCCTGTTCACTCTTTGACTCCAAGAAATTAGACTTGAGAAACAAAGAAACAAGCATGAAGCAGCAGCAAAACTGGATCCCTCCGCCGGGCCAAATGGCGCGACAAGCTTTGACATTTAGGCCGCCATATATCACATAACTTCACAGCTGTATTGTTCTGGCTTCTTACACAGAAAAGTGGCTGAATGAGGAGAAACACAAAGACTGCTTTGATTCTATAAACATTATGTGTCAGTGGTAACAAATTTGTGAGCTAAAACTATTTAATGTGTCCTTTTGAAATTAAATTTGGACGCCTAAAAACTATTAAGCCTATCTCCTTGAAATGTATAAACATCCATGTGTTTGTTGATCACAACATATATTTATAACTTCTTGTCTGCACCCCTAATATAATAAATCCTGTGAGCCAATCATTTAGAATGATTTTGGTTTGAATTCACCTTTGCTAACATGAAAGGAGACTCCAAATTGTGAAGTCAGAGCAGCAAGCTGGTGTTTGCAGGCTATTGAGCAACAAGCACAGAAAGACTGCAGCTATTAGCATGACACCTCTTCAAGGTCTGTCTAAAACAAACTAAAAGGGTTGTGACAGGAGTACCCGTGGTCCAGTCATACCCTTTGACCTCAAACAAGCCTTTGTGGGAGGAGTCACTGCTCACAAAGGTCCAGATGCCTCACTTTGTATTACAGAGGGCTTTCTGTTTGTTATTGTTACCATGACTTATCTTATCGATTTCAGCATGATTTGCTGGCTGAGCTGGTTTCCATCATAGTATAGATGTCTGAGATGCAGAGACAGCCACAAGCAGAATCCTGAAATCCACAGCTAAGCACTATGCAGATGCAAATGCAAATAAAATGCAAATAACAATTTGACGTTGCATCGAGATCAACAAAGCAGATGTGTTTTTGTTTTTGTTTTTTTTTATGTTACTGCTTTTTCATCCAGAATGCTGGTATTTCAACATGGGGAAGTGTGGGGGGCAAAATCTGACAGGGAGAAACTTAACAGTGCCGCATGTGACTTTGAAAATTCTGTCCTCTCTGCTTCAATAATGCAATCATGCCATACATCTCTGTCACCACATGGTCACACCCCTCTTCTGCAACCTTTACAGTCTCTCTCTCTCTCTCTCTCTCTCTCTGTCTCTCTCTCTCCTCATTCACTCCCCCACATACACACTCACCAGGGCTGTACACCTATCTAATGGAGAGAGTAGAGGTCCTGCATGGTGGATGTGAGGAGAATTTTAATAGCCTTCCTCCTGTCCTGCTATGCTCTACCTCTCTCCATTCACAGTGCAGGCAGAGATAATTGGTTTCACCTATCCAACGGGACCCCAGCACGTTAATCCATATGTTAGTGTGTGTCTCCCTGTCATTTGTCAATACAGCTTTTTAGATAAATCACTGTGTTTACAATAGGGCATTTGATCTTGTACTTTGATTGTTTTCGAGGAGATCAAACGTGTCAGGGCAGGACAGTGCCAGGAAGGAAATGAAAGGAAAGCCACACTTCCACACACACTGAATAGTTGTGAGACTTCAACAGCTCGCATGTGATGCTTTTTTGTTCCTCGTTTCCATTCGAAATAAAACCATGCTCAGCCACTCACTTGATGAAGTAACTGGCTCCTTCTTCCGTGAAGCCCTCTTCCCATCCTCTTGGCAGATCTGTAACACGAAGACGACCACACTGAACACCCGCCAAAGACAAGGGGGGAACATATTGCTGCAGGGGGGGGAAATACCCCTCCTGTTATCATCCGGCAAATCTGGATTTACGAAAAAAAAAAAGGAAAAAAAAGCCGCATACCTGAACGGATCATGTGTCCAGAGTTAACAGGTTCACCGGTGCGCGGATGTAACCAAGTAGTGTTGTGAGTTTTATCACTGCAAGAAAAACACCTGTTACTGAACGGTAATGAAACTGCAGTAATAAAAAAATATTTAAAAAACCCGAGGAGAGCCGTCACACCGCGTTAATAGTGCCTCGTTAAAGTGCCGCGGATCGGCTGCAGCCGCTCACTTAATGAAGAAGACTCGGCCATCTCTGCAAACTCCGTACGACCAGTGATCAGGTAGAGTGTCCCGTCCGAGAGGTGCCGCCATGATCTCTCGTCTCAGGCTCGGCTCGTCCCCCCTCTCTTCCCTCTCCCTCTCCCTGGCCGCAGACTTTTTCCAGGGAGCCCACATAATACCGCCGCTAGGGCTGCATAGGTTTGTTTTATTTAAAGGGGAAGAATACCAACTCGAGACCCCTGCCAGACCCCGAGCCTGACCGAAAACCGCGCCGCCGGACTGTTTTTCCTCCTGGAAGACGAATAAAAACTCAAGTTTGGCACCCGAGATGTAGAAATACGACTTAAAGAGGACTGCGGAGAAAAGTTGGGTGTAGCCCCAGAAAGGGTGTAGTAGTAGTAATACTTGTAAACATGAAGCGGATTGAAGGTTTTGACACTGCTCAGCACAGACTGAAGCTCTACATCAGAAGAGAAGAAAACCTTCATCTGTTTTTACTCTAACGACGTTCGGTCTTCATGGAAGTGAAAAAGTGAATGAGGGAGTATTAAAGGATTAAAGGTACCAAGCGAGTTCAGAGTGAGGTGAAACAGCTGAAGCGCAACTTTTCACTGCTTTACGCGTGAATGTTTGTACAAAAGATGGTTGTACAAGAACATTGGTCGGCCACCACTAGTATAAATGTACAACTATCTTCTCAGCAGGGCTGTGCACAAACCTTTTGGAGTATAGGTGCTTAGATTAAGTTGTGATTACCTCTCCTTTCTGTGCAGTTTGCATGTTCTTTCTGTGCATGTGTGGAATTTCCTTTTGATAATTTTTTTTCCCGTAGTCCATCATGAAAATGGTGTCAATTTAAGTTTCATGTGATTGACTGTTTGTTTCTCTTTGACCTTTAATGAACTGATGGCCGAATAAATATGTGCAATGTCTTCACTCACAGTCAGATGTGATCTGTTTCAGCAGTCTGTGACTGAGATGGATGGATGATACTGCTCAGTTTGGGAAACGATGATCCCCTCCCTTCAATTATTTATGATTTATAAAACGTTTTTCTACATGTAAAGAAATATATGTTGATGTGCTTCAATTGGAAAATGAGGCAGTAATTATTTTCTGACCAAACATCTATTTGTTCCAGTAAATTTAACTCAGCTACTATTATTTCAATAGTCAGTTGCATTGATTTTTAACTAAATGCTGATTTCCCTTTTTTTAATGCCAAACCACTGACAAGCTGTTAGTTAACAAGCATTGCAATATATTGTATTGTAATATGTAACTGATGAAAAAGAGCACTTTTTAAAAGCTAAAATGGGAAATATTGACGATAAGTAAAAAATATAATGTAATGGGATTTATTAAAAGGTATTCAAATGGCTGATTGCTTTTTCAGCACCTGGGTTGTATCTTTGTAAGTCTTGATTTCTCATTTCACTCTTGGGTATCGATGGCATTTTGGTCTTGGACTTGTTTTTTACTCTAATTTAACCTACAGTTATTGGAGAGTTGTAGTGGTTCACACATGTTTAAGCAAAGTTAAGATCAGTTTTCTGATTATCCATCCCATTTACCTGCTTGATGTTATCCCATTCTAAATTCAGTGAAAGCCAAAGTACACTCAGTCCACCACAGGACTAATATAGAGAGACAGACAATCACATAAACATTGACATATAGATCTAATTAACACTCAAGGTTCAGACTTCTATAGCAGGAGAAAATAATAATACACTCTGACTGCAGTCAGTCACAGGTACCTGTGATTGACTGCAGTCAGAGTGTATTAGACACCAACTGGATGATAGCACTGTATCTTGTGACTGGAACAACACAGCAATTATAACTAATAGGCAAAAAAAAAAAGAAGGGCTAAATCTAAATGTAAATTCAAAATCTAAGTTAATTTCAGTTTTCCCCTTTGAAACATTATAGTAGGAAACAGAGAGCCTTGTTGTTTATATAACAGGAGAATGTATTACACAGAAACACAATGAAGCCTCACAATCAAATGAAAAAGAAACAATATAGTGAAACGTTGCAGATCTTATGATCAGTTGACAGGATTTAGCCATGAGACTTGTCACCTAACGTCAGCTGAGCCCATGAGGCAACAGTTTCAAACCTTGAAAGCAATAATTTAATTTAATAGGAATAAAGCTCTTAAATCTGAAGACTTCAAAGCATTGAAAATTTAATTCCAGCATACTAGTGAAAACAAAATTCAATTAGAAAAAAACTTAAATGAAAAGAAAAGCAAAAATAAGTAGCAAAAACTATCATAGTGAAATAACCTATCAATGTCACAGTAAATAAATAGAGTCAGCCACACAATGATAGCCACAGTTGGATAGAAGTCACAGGTTTAGTCTTCAGGTTTTAGTCTAAAGGTGTTTCAGCCCCTCAGTTATAACTGTTTTGAATAAAGATAATTAGCAATAGAAACTGCTGTGCAGAAGCACAAGTAGGATAATTACATGCAAAGAATGCATTATACAACATATTCTTGCTTCGGGTCAACTGCAAGCTCATTTTGGTCTTTTGTTACATGTCATCCACAAATGCTATTTTCCTAAAACATAACGAGTTAAATCCATTTGCATTTTCTCTATGTCCTGTAAGTCATGATTTAGGGTGAAAAATTTTTGTTCTTTTAAGAAATACTTATTTCATGTAGGTATTTCTTTACAAATAGAAAGCATTTCAGGAGTACAGGATTAAGGCATGAGCGTGTTTGTTTTTGCATTAAGTGTACTACCTGATTCAGAGAAAGTTTGTCAGCCTCTCATCACTCTTACTGCAGTCATGCCTTGAGGACAGCAAGCCTGACCATGACACACTACAATAATGCTTACACTGCATCAAACAAACCTGCCCAAATTACCACTGCTGCCCATAAATTTCACTTCGGCTATATCAGGACAGGCCTTGTTCAAAGTCACACTGCTGTTGTTGTTGGAGGCATTTTGCTGAGTACTGAGTAGCAAACAATAGACACCAAGGTTTCATGACATCAAGCTGTCCTCATACATATAAATGTATCATTAATATGATCCCCTCTTCCTGGTAATGCTGTGCACTTTGACTGGGCAGGTTACCAGACACCACATTCAACTCCTCTCGCAGCCACCGACAGGCATTCAGGTGTACCTTTACACAAGACTTTCTTGTATTTCCGATGGAGTGTTGCTTGCATCAATCTTGATGTGTCATATGTGAAAGGAAAATGCTGCAGGGTCAGTGAGCAGAGAGCAGCAAACATCTGTCAACATTATAAACATCTGATCGGCAATTCCCTTTTGGGGGATGGCTGTGTTGAAAGATTCTCTTGTCCTGTACGGCACTGTTTATCAAAGATCGTGAGAGATGAAATATTTCCTCTAAAGAGCCATTATAGTTCATCAGCTGTGCAGGAACGTGTTGCTTTAAACCTCTTAAAATTTTACCTGCATGACAAAAAGGTAACAGAGCAAAAAACATTCTCCTTGCTACACTATCCTTTATAGGGTTTATGATCATACAGGACACATAATGAAATGATTATCATCTAAATTACTATACAGACAAAAATAAAATTATTTCATGGGAGACCCAGTATATAGGAACAATTTCAAGTTTACACTTCATACATAATTTGTTGAATGAGTGAATGGTTTCATACCTTAGTAAGTTATTAGAAGAGCAATGGATCTCCAGATCCATTGAGATCTTTGCTTATTTAAAGTAAATGTGTGACTCATGAACCTTATTTCATTTGTTTTAATATTGAGGATGTTGTAGCTGTAACTAACAACATATTAAAATCTGAAGAACAGTGACTGCCAACTTTTTCTTTCTTTGGTCTCCCTCACTACATTACCTCTCTGAGAGGCTGTGGACTCAGCATTTCATAGAGGCGAAGTGGAAAGAATAGAGCCCCAGCCTGGACTTCCTCTCTGCTCTCTGATTTGCCAAAACCCTACAGAAAAACCAGCTGCCGGCGGGCACACCCATTCTCACTAACATACAAAGGCAGGAGACTTGAAAATGCGAGCAGACGTGGGGAACTACAGTTTATTCTTCCAAAAAGAGTTTTATTATAATTGCCTTTCACATGTGCAAATATAATCTTGGCTGGCTCAGAACATGCAACACCTCAGGCGGCCTGTCTGACCTCTATTGAACCCTTGAACCCCAGGTGGGGTTGGATATATTAAAACAATCATTTGTTATAAAGTCAAGCAAAACACTTGGGATAAGAACAGAAATTGTGCGCTAAATATGACATGATTTGGTTTAACTTATTGTGCATTCTACAAACAGCATCCAAAATAAAGAACGGAGTCACCGGAACATCACCCACACTGCAGTGTAATCATTCTGAAGCGCTGTTCAATTACTGTTACTCGACCTTGCCGTAATATATCATCATCCCCAGTACATAAACATCCATTTATAAATACTGATCTTCACACACAAACACACACATTGTTGCTGCGCAGTCCAGTGCAGCTCTGCAGTGTGGTCTCTGCTGCTGAATCCTGCCTCTTGGCTGCCGGAGGCTCACAATGCAGCAAGGTGACTCAATGTTATTGTCTTCTCCTCAGAGAGCCTCCTCCCGCTGAATCACAGCTTACTGAAGGTGCCGGACAGAAAATGAAATAAAGATTCTTTTCTTCTGACTTTGTGCTTCTGGCCAGGAACAGTTTGGATGTTAATCTACCTGGCAGAGGCCCACATAGGAAATCAATAACATCTTTTCTGAAATTGCTGGCGTTTTTTTTTTTTTTCTCAAAGTATCTTTAATATCAGCTGAGTAAGGTATATGAATGAGCTTAAAGTGTTCAAGTGCTTGAATCACTAAACTCACTCGAAGGCAATATTTAGACGGTTGGGTCTTGTTCATTATGCACCAGAGTTTATTTTATAATTTAGTTGTTGATAATTAATGAAAAAGAAATGCTGGTCCTTTCATCTACCGAAGCTTTCTTTCACTTTGCATTATAGCTATGATAACCTCAGACATTGATGAATTGCCTCTTAGCTCAGTGAACTATTGCAATGACATCTGCAGGGCAGGGATATCATAGGTGGTCATAAGCTCAATTATCAACAGAGGAATTAGATTCATCGTCTGGCTGTACCAGGCAAACCTCATAAATAGTCATTTTACATTGCTTGCAAGTCTTTTATGCATAACATAAGTTGATCTGTATTTGCAATAGTTCACACATTTGTTTAAGGTTTTGCCTCAAACAGAATCATGTGATGCAAAGACATTTAAGTTTAAGTTTTTCAAATCTGGCCTTTAACTGCACTGTAATCTTTAGTGATTATGACTTAAATCAGTTTTCAAACCAACTGCCAAAACATGTTTGCTGACAAGGGAATTCCTTCCATGGTTGGAATTCATCGTTCAGTCGTGAAATCATATGGGTTTTAATTTATTTGACCTGCTAAACTAACGTGAACATCTTTTTATTCCCTATTTCCACAAAAGTCTGAAAGAGCCCAGTAGTAGTATCCCATAACACAACAATAGCGCCCTCTACTGCTGCGTCAGCACAATCTGAACAGTCCATTTATTTCAATAAGATTTGTAATAAATAGAAGGTTGTAGATTATCATGGCTCATGTGCCAGTGCTTTTATAAGCAGTCACATTTATCTGATTTTCTGTTTGATTCTTTTAGTCCACATCCAACCGACTGCTATCACATTATTTTCCACTCACATCTAATTAGAGTGAAGCCTGTCATTTTCCATGAACAAGATGATTATTCACTGTCAGTCATGGCCAATATAATGCAAAAATACAACCCATTACAATAATACATAGTAGTTATATGGAAAATTAGTCGACATACTCCGAATCAATAGTAATTTCACAAATTGGTCACCAAAGACATTTTTTTGGGAGGAAAATAAAAAAAATCAGTGATGAAAAAATGACTAAATAGACGGATTTCCTTCAAAAGAACAGCTCAGTTTTCACCAGCTTATGAACCGATGACTGCACTGAGAAGAGTGTGGCCATCTGTAAGTACAGCTACAAGGTTCCATGTAAGATCTTCCCAAGAGTCCAGTGTGGAGGACTGAGGTGAGAGGTGGACTTCAAGCCATTAATCACAGATTCCTGAGTGGATTAATATCTTGGGTAAGGTTTTGGGGCATTCTGCACCTTCTGCTCATTGACAGCATAGTAAAGAGAAACACAAAAAAACCCCCAAAAAAACAGATTAATTTTCTGAGAACATTCCTATGACCTTGAGATTTGCATAAAGCTACTTACAGATATGCACGGTTAAACATAATTAGCAGAACGTGTATGGAATAATACTCAGGTGCAATCCAGGTTCAATCTTCCTATGCCAACAATGTTACTTACCAACTGATATGTTCCACATTAAAATGTTTATTAACCTCTGACACATTTAAATTCCAATAGTGGGTTTATAAAAGTGTTTTATCGTTAATACAGATTTAGTATCTTACTGAGAACTACTTCTATGTGCTGACTATCCAAAAATGCATAACTAACTGGTTTTCCTTCTTATTCTGTGTTTCTTGTTCAGCTTAGTGAAATTGTTGGCATTATTTGATTACATAACGGTCAAGAAGAAACATGTGATGTGCATGTAGTTGTAGTCCAGTTGACTGCATAATATGTATGCAACCAATATCTGATTGATCTGAACTAAATGATGTCTTTTTAGGAGAAAATTATTTATTAGTAATGCAAGATCATTTGGTCCATCCAATTGACAATTATTACATTTTCACAAATAAAACAATTTAGAGTTCTGAGTTCATTATTATGAAACATCCGGACCCCCTAAGGACAACAGGAAGAGGTTTACTCAGTGTTCCCACAGTCAGAAGCAAACAGGTTGAAGCAGCTTTTTGTTCGTATTTTATTAAATTTGCATTAATACAGTTTTTAGTATATTTATTCTCTTTTTTATGCCATTCTTAATCACTTTGTTGGTATTGTATGCATTTCATATTCTTTTGCTTAAGATTAAGATTCTTAATCGCCTTATTTTAATTCATTCGATATATTTCCATGTAAAGCACTATGACTTGCCTTGTGCCTGAATGGTGCTAAATGGATAAATGTTCCTTGCCTTTCAACTAATTTTTCTCATGAAATAATGTTATATCCTATGTATGGTTCATGATATCATGGGGAATTAAAAAATAATTAATTTACAAATCTAAGCATGGAGAAAATTCTATGTTCAGACATTTGTCTAGATTGTAATAAAGATTTATTTATTTATTTAATAAGGATATTGCTGTCAGTTTATATTATACATGTAATGATATGATATTGCATATGGCTTTAATGACCTCACTGTTATGAATAAAGCCCATTTAATGTATCAAATTATAAATTAATAAAGAGTACGAAATCAGTACATAAGGCAAATGTTTTAATCAGCAGAGAATTATGAGTAGTAATGAGCATGTTTAAATCAAAAGTTAAGATGTTTTGGTTACTGAGTAAATCGGACATAAGTCCCGCCCACCTGCTCCGCTGCATCTCGCCACGTACGATTCAATGCAAGGCAACTTGCTAGTTGTTTTGATGGAAGGCTGAACTGATCACTCCGGTTCACACTTCCGGGCACTCAGCCTACCGTGCTGACTAGCAGCCAAGCTCCCAACACATATCCAGCTGAGAGGAAGCGGCAGAAAGCAGCGGAGATGATTTCCAGGAGTCCAGTTAAAGTGAGTATAAACACATACATCTGCTGTGTCCTTTAGTGAAAGCTTTAACATCATGTTTGCTGTTGTAAATAGCTGACGTAAGCTTTGCTGTTATCGGTAACAGCGCGTTAGTACTTACATTGTCTGGTACTTATTAGCTGCCACTGGCAGAGCTAATGCTAACGCCAGCAGATACCCAGGTTATTATTAGCCACTTATAAACACTCTGGAATTTAGAAAGGAAGGAATCAGACCGAATACATAGACAAGTAATTAGACCTAATACGAAGACACGTATAAAGGTCACGTTGACTGTTTCTTCCCATATTTTTGATCATCATACATGAATAAATGATTAACCCTGTTGTGATCCAGATGTGCCTGAGCCGGATGTTCAACACCTGCTGGGTTCTCCTGTTGGTCCAGCTGCTGTGTTCACAGGCAGTTCCCATCAGTATGGACAAAACTAAAGTCAAAGAGCCAGAAGCTAAACCCGAAGAGACTCCAGCCAGTGTGGTGAGAATTTGATGCTCTCATCCATCATTTCCATAGTACATATCTTTGTTCATGCCAGCGAAACGGTATTCTACTTTAATAAACATTTATCTTACAAGCAAGATGCTATTTATAATCAGGCATTGTGAAAATAACAGAAACGTGTCCCTTTATAGCACAGTCGAAACTCTCTGAAGCACAGCAGTTTCACAAAACCATATGGCCCACTCTGGAGGATATTATTATCCCGAAGGACCTCCCAGGAAAAAGTGGGAAAAAGTCACAGCAAAGTTCATTAGCGAGCAGCACACAATTTATTACTCATTAGTAACCAGAACATAGTGTATTTAACGACTCAGTATAATTAGGGGGATCCTTGCAATTTCATGTGAATTCTTTGTATGATGCATAATTATCTGTTCTAAATTCTAAATTTTAAATAAAATTTTAATTAATTTCAAATAGATGCTCTTTGATCATGTGCTGGAATAGCTGATCTCATCCCTCTTTGTTGTGTTTGTGAGCAAATGTAACGAGGAGCAGGTTCAACATGAAATGATCATATTGAATTATTTACAAATAAGCAAAATTAGAGTCCACATCTGATACAATGTTTGACCATTTTCATGGTGACAGATAAGATAACACACAAGTTACATAAACAGACTCTCATTAAACTCTGAACATGAATGACCCTGTTGAAACAGCACAAATTAATCACAAAATCACCCACAACTACACAAAACAGAATTAAATATAAAGATTAAATTCTCTCATGCTGTAATGGTCATCTAGTTAATAGATAACAAAACTTGGTCAGAATTTGAATACTGCAAACAGGCACCAGATGAATGATGTTATTTTACTGTCACGTATATTATTAAGAATTTCAGTTTAGAACATTATTAGCAGGAATCTTTTGGATGTTCTCTGGTTTTAAGGGAACAGACATTGATGTTTGACATTCTATCTGTTACAATTTTCTTTAGGACACTGGACTCCATTATGATCGCTACCTCAGAGAAGTTATCGATTTTCTAGAAAAAGATCAACATTTCAGAGAAAAGCTCCACAATACAGACATGGAGGACATAAAGGTGTGTTTCTTTTATTTTTGTCTTGGACAACGTGTCTGCCCCAATATTACAGATTTATTATTGTGGCTGGCCATATTTGAACTTTGACTTCTTCAGGATTGTGAATAATCTTCTGCATGATTTATATTTTGGGGGGAATTAATGAATCTGTTGAATGAAAGAATCTGTTTAAACATGTGTGGAACTGCACCACTATATTCTATTTATTATGTAACACTTGAAAACAAATGTACTTTACCTGAGTTAAATCTGTTTATGATATGTTTTGTAAAAAAATCTTTTGTTTGTAATACAGCAAGGTAAGCTGGCCAAAGAGTTGGACTTTGTCAGCCATCATGTTAGAACAAAATTGGATGAGTTAAAAAGGCAGGAGGTGAACCGTCTTCGCACTCTTATTAAGGCCAAACAAGACATTGAAGGAGGGAACGGTATGTTACGTCTTTTCTGTGATTGAAGTAACAATTCTAATCTTTAAAGTCAACTGGAAACCAACGTTTTGTCACCAACATGCTGCGTGTCTCTGTTTTCCTACAGACATAGCTGTGGACCACCAAGCTCTGCTCAAACAGTTTGAGTACTTGAACCACATGAACCCTCACACGTTTGAAGTGGACGACCTGGATCGACTCATCAAATCGGTGAATCTCATTCCTTCCTTCATTGCAGACGACTTCGTCTCGGCACGTTTGAGTGTTGCTATTGAGACAAGCTGAAAACAGGAGCCCCAGCAGCTGCTTTATTAATACGCCCTTGGGCAAAAGTATGGCCAACATTTGGTTGACAGCCATAAAGTGTCAGTAACTCGGAAAGAGCGGAGGATATCAGTTTGTGTGGAAAGAGTTAGGAACCTGAACTGAACATGTTTCCTGGTGCTATTTGAGCTATTTAACAGTGCCAAAATGTATTTTGAACAGAAGTTGATCTGTTTACGCTTGATCTGTTTTTTCTTATGTTTTTTACCTTACAGCAGGAAACCTTCATGCTCTGTCAGTGCCCATGTAGGATTATATTGGGCACTGCAGCTCTCATCAAAAAGCATGAATCTTGAATTAAATTAGTAACTGTAAATTGTCAGGTGTGAAATCTCAGGCTGGTCTTTCTGTGTTGGTTTTCCCTGTGGTAGACTGTGACTGGTCTTTGTTTACCTTGCACCTTAAGCTGTATTAGCTGGGATAGAAGACAGATTTATCGTCCTTCAAGAGATCCGTTTTTGCTGAAATTCCTCAACAAGTCACCTTAGTCTCTTGAGTATTGGCAGATGGTGACAATGGACACTCTGCTGGAATTACTTGGTCTAATGTCTAATTCACACAAAACTCTGGGAGGTTGACAGAATTAATCATTTGATTTGGATACATATGTATGGATTTGTTTTAAAACTACTGTTTCTGTAGATTTTCAATGATATTTGGTCCAATGATAGTCACCAATGGGGGTAAAAATTTTTTTTAAAAAAAGTACCTAATTACTATTTGTCACTTCTAAAATGAACAGAATGTTTGATTGATTTTGCAAATTTCTGTAAATGTCATTTCCTGTTTGTTTTGTTTGAATATGCTTATTGTTTATATCCAATCTGTACATGCTCGTTTCCTCATCATGATGAAATATGAGGTCATTAACTTGCCGTTTGGGGACCCCTCTTTACTGTATATTTTAGTTTTGTTTTCAAATGGGATTTTGTTTTTTTTTTTTTGTGAAAAAGACAAAATATCATTGTTTTGAATTATTGTTGCACCATAAACTCAGTGATTTTAAATCAAGATAAATTGCTAATTCCTTTGAATGCCTTTCAACTGCATCCAGGCTACCAAAGATTTGGAGAACTATGACAAAGAGAGACACGAGGAGTTCAAGAAGTACGAAATGATGAAAGAACACGACAGACGTGAGCACCTGAAAACACTGGACGACGAAGAGAGGAAGAAGGAGGAGGAGCACTACGAGGAGATGAGGAAGAAGCATGCCGACCACCCTAAAGTCAACCACCCAGTAGGTGATTTAGTTGCTCAAACCAAATGTGTTTTGTTTTGGTTGCCGACGGTGGATGTGTGGTGGTCAAGCGACAGCCTACTGGTTGAAATGTAGCTTTGCTTTTTCCATCAGTAATTTTAATCGTTTACTTGCATGTTGCAGGGCAGCCAGAATCAGCTCAAGGAGGTATGGGAGGAGGCGGATGGCTTA
This sequence comes from Parablennius parvicornis, assembly GCA_900302745.1. NCBI lineage: Eukaryota > Metazoa > Chordata > Actinopteri > Blenniiformes > Blenniidae > Parablennius > Parablennius parvicornis. The sequence goes on along the minus strand of OMNM01037808.1, from coordinate 37,083 downwards.
GATCCTGAGGATTTCGATCCCAAGACCTTTTTCAACCTGCACGGTGATACTTTTATTAAGGATCTGTAAATACGGAATTTCATCAGGCCTCATATGTTTCAAATGTTGCAGCAAATTTAGTTAACTGGTGTGTTTTTTCTTCATTATAAAACAGATACTAATGGAGATGGCTTCTTTGATGAACAGGAGCTGGAGGCATTGTTCACCAAAGAGGTAAAGCAGTGGCATTTCACACCTGCGCAGCGTTTTAGTGAAAGGCTTTTTGTACCCATTGTTGTCCTCTTATGAGTTTAGCTGGAAAAAATTTACGATCCGACCAACGAAGAGGATGATATGGTGGAGATGGAGGAAGAACGGCTGCGGATGAGAGAGCACGTCATGAACGAGGTACAGTAAGCTGCACTGTTTAACTATTTACAATGCAAACAACAGTTTGCTGATCAGCTGCAGATGTTTGGTTTACCAAAGAGATTTGGAGGAACTCAACTTTGAACAAGAGATCATGTGCTCCTGCTTATTGCCAAGACATCAAAACATCTTTTAAGATCAATTTAGTTTGTGAAAAAAAAAAACAAAACAAAACATAAGAAACTATAGAAAGCACTCAGAGAGCACAGACCTCTGCCAAATTGTGTTTTCCACGTTAAAATCTCCCAAATTCAAAGTGCCGCCAAATCGTTAATCTGGATCGGATCCAGG
>OMNM01037808.1:13478-32449 GCA_900302745.1 Parablennius parvicornis | reverse complement strand
GAGGGTGAAAAAAAAAAAAAAAAAAAAAAAGCCTTTATGAAGGTTATATGGTGAACAAGAAAGTGGCTGAGGGCACAAGGCCCAAACCAAAAAAAAAAATGTTCGCGTGGAATCAACGGTGGCGGGGTATTTTTTGCATTTATTTTGTACAAAAAATAAATTAATGAAATCTTTCAAGTTTACAGGAATATCTATTCATTGTTTTACGTCAACACAGACTTGCTGATAATCCTACATGTGGTGACAGTTCAGCATTTTTGTGTTAAAACAGTAAGAGAATCTAGACCAAAGCAGACTGACTGATAAGTAGGGCGGGAGTTAAAAAAATACGATTACCAATGAAAAACAAAACATTGTTATAAAAGTGAACTGGGGCAAACACATTCAAAAATCCTGAATGTTCGTGGTGCGACGTGACGGTCCTTAGGATCCTTTAGGATCGCATTGTTTGAGAATTTCCTCGAGACATACCGCGAGGTCCCTGGGCCGCCCCCCTTTTGTAGCCTTGCTGATATCCCTCCTTGAAATAACAAAATACTTTCAATAACTATACAAGGAATTGATCAAGTCAAGTCAACACACAGAAACACTTGATATATGGACTTCTTTGCGTGCAGAGACACTCACCCGTTGGTAGGTACTACTGGAATAGTCCCGTGATGTGTTAAACTGGGTTTGACCATAACCGCTGCTGGGGGCGTTTGAGAACGGAGGCCGATAACCTTCATATCCCCCTGATTTCAAACACATTCAGAATTAAGTGTTAAACTTAAAAATAAATAAATAAAACAAACGTACGACAGTCATACGCGTATCCCCATGACACCGTTTTGTGCTTGTACCTCGAAATCCATTAGAGGAGCCCCGATAGCCATTCATCATGCCGCGGGCGTTCCTCGGGCCGCCCCGGGGTACGGCCCGGCTGTTGTAAAAGGACTGGCCGGACTGTCCAAAGCCTGCACCGGAAGAGGGCTCTTCATGGCCTCCTGCTGATGGCATGACCTGCTCTTGCGGCTGGAACCCTCCAACAACTTACCAGAAAGTATAGACTTTAAATGCTTTAAACTTTAGTAGAAAACTCCTCACCGTGAGGCGTGCACTCACCTGACTGTAATCTTTCTTGTGGGATATCAGGCTGATCTACAGTGTTCTCTGACTGGCTGCTGAAGCCTTGTCCATAGCCACCAGGGAACTGGCTGGGCTGCTTCAGAGGATCCGGCTGGCTGTCGGCAGAGGGCGGTACGGGTGCATTCATATTAAATACCTAAATGGAGAAAAGGAGAGTATTCTGTAAATATAATCACACTCAAATTACATAATCTACATAAGGGTGTGGATCCAGGTGTACTTCAGAAGTTGTTCCAATTGTTGCCTGTTCAGACGGTATGCAGAGTCAACCAGTTTTGCCACTACCAATAAGACATGCGAATAACCGGCCTTTAGTGGCAGCTTCTTTTGCGGACCCTTAGCTTGTACAGTTACGGGAGCAGACAGTATCCCCCTGGGATTAAGTCCAAACAAGTTCAATGAGAAATTGTTTAAAATGGACCCTGAGAGCGTACCGCTTGCACGGACTGGAAGGGTGCTGCGTTGACATTGATGCCTCCAGTGTGGGCGGGTTTGGAGACGGGTGGGAAGGCAGAGGACAGGGAATAGGGGGGAGACTGTTTGGAGGACAGAGACATTGAAGCCTGGGTAGGTGAGACGGCGGGAATTTGGAAGGCAAGGAAACAAGGAATAGGTCAACAGGTAAGCTGGGAACGCTCCATTTCTCACTGAAACGCCCAAATTCACTATAAATTCCACACCAATAAAAATAATTCCCATCTATGTTTGACAGCATCATATTCTATAGAGAGGGGATTCTATAAAATGAGGACCTCACCCACGTTTATCCACCAACCACAAGCTGAAAGCTCACACAGTCTTCAAATTTCTAAATATAGTGGTGATTGGTAATCTTTTGATATGTACTCATACTTTTATGTTCATATTTGAGTGACGATTGACACATTCGCAGAATATCTTGCATAGTAAATTTCAGATCTCGTCACAGTGACACTGACATTCATTCACCAACAAGCTGATCAGCATGTTTGTTTGTTTTTTCTTTTTTTAATTGAGAGTGAAGGTGCCAACCTGGACGCCCAAAAACACTTGAACAATGACACTTTCTGCAATTTTTGTTGTTCCGGGGCTTGTCAGTCTGTCACCGACAACTTTCTGCTCGGCTTCCACGCCACTTACATGCGAGGGTTCTTGTGGTCCAGATACTGTAGTCGTTTGAGGAAGTCTCGAATCGGAGCGCACTGTTTGAACACAAAACAAAAATAAAAAATTTGTTTTAAAAACTCTTTCAAAAACATTTTTTTACCGCTCTATTTAAAACTTTTTGTTCATGGCCTTAAGAAAACATACAGAAAAAGAAAATTAACTGGCACTCACGTGACGGTCCTGTCATCTGCTGCAGGTCCACAGACTGCACAGGCTTCATCGGCTGGGCGGACACGATGGCTGGGTCCAACGCCTGGCCGTCAAACTCCAACATGGAGTCCTAAAAATTACAAAAAAAAAAAAAGAGAAGAATAAAGGGTCATGCAATAACCCATTTAGTTGGGACACCTTCTTTTTAAGATATGAGCACACTCATCGTTACCACTCAGAGAATTCTCAAATTTATCCTCACCTGCATGAAGTTGTACGTCCCTTGCATCTGGGCCATGAGGTCCTGCACCGCCTGCTTTCTGACCACTGGGTCAGTGGCAGGAGGGGGAGACACTTGATTCACAGTCACAGGTGGTTCTGGAGCCAGCTGGGGGGGAGGAGGAGGAGGAGGCTGGTGGTGGAGGGAGTTCACCATCTACATGACACATTTCAGTGTGGAACACCATGTTGTAAAAGACCCAAAGGTTTTGTGACGTCAATGAGTTTAGTAACACACAGGTGGTGCATACCTGAGTCTCCACAGTCCACTCCTCCACTTGGTCTTTGTCTGTACTACTGTATGTAGTTTCTGGAATGAACTGTCTATTTACAAACTGCAAGACAAGAAAAAAATAATAATAATAATAATTCAATACAGCTGATTTGTGATTTCACAACAAAAAAATAAATGTAAACAAAATAAGATAAAATAAAAAGTGACCTCTGTCGTTTCCACTTTAATTGGCTCTGTGCATTTTTCACTCAGTAATCCTGGAAGAAGAAGAAGAAGAAAAAAAGAAAATATAAGAACTGTTTAGTATCTGGGTTGCATTTCTCTCTTGCATACACATGACGTGAATGTGCTGCGTTATTTACCAGGTTCAGACGGCTGCTCCTCAACCATCGACTCAGCCACCACAGTCAGCTCCTCTTGCTCCTCTTCCTTCTCACATGTTCCATTAGGATGAGTTTGTGCTCTGTCAAAGTAGCCACTCATCAGCACCTTTTCCAAAGTGTCCTTCAGTGACTTGTCTGGAACAAAAGGGAAAAAAACAAAAAACAAAATGATGCTGATATTACTTATGATGAGTCAAGACATCACGTTACACTAACGATGAATAAAAAGGATTCATTCCATTATTTCCCCTTAAATATTTGACAAAAGCTTAAAACTCACTCTCCAAAGCTGAATTAGTATCATCCAATTAAATGTTTGAATGTTTCCTTTGGAACAACTTACATGTGGTCCCGACCACAGCCTTGTCTCGTCCCTCAAGCAGGTCCCACAAGTGCAATGAGGCCTCTTCATATTGGTCAGTCAACCTGAAAAATTGTACAATAAGGAGCATATAAATGTTTTTTTTTTTTTTATCCTCTCAATATGCTGCTCAAAAAACATCTTAATTTCATCTATAACTGCTTGCACACTCAAGACTTTATGTCACTAGAAATCCTTTCCTACCTTAGATCATAATTCCTGTCAGGTCCCACCAGTTTGTAGAACTCATCAAAAGCCGTCAGGTCAGCCTCAGTGAGCAAGGAGGAACCACTGGTGTCCGGCTGTTTGAGGTCCTGCCGGACGGTGTCATCTCCCAACTGGTCCAGTAAATACTGAAGCTCCAAAACCGTCTTCAGCCGCCGTTGTTCCATCTCCTCCCGCTGCAACTGTTCCCGTCTTGCAGACTTCTTCACTACCTTTTGAACCTGAATACAATAGGGCATTTCTAGGACCGTAGGCAATTTTCACAATTTGTTTTCTGGTTGGATTAAAGTTGGGGATTTTTAATATGTGCATATGAACACATGCTAGAAAGCAGTTGTGATGTATTCTCTGCGATGCTGTTTACTGGGATAAATAAAACAAAGATGCCGCAAACAGCAACACTCAAATCTCCCCTGAAGAGTTGCCCTGACAATGCAATCATCCAAAGACAAAAAAAAAGTCAACATAAGGTTGACCAGACATCCCAACTCAACTCTGTGCATTACAGCATCTGGAAGCTCCCAATTTCTAGCTTCTATTCAGTGCATTAAGGAATATTTTATTGATTGCAATAAGTAGTATCAAGGATCATACAAGTAAATCGCCACATAAAATCTTTCAAAAATAAAGGAGGCAGGAGATTTATACAGGATTGGGGTGTGTAGCCGTCCTTTTGAAGGAACGATAACAGCTTTCAGCACAGCAAAGTTACAATCATAACATTAAAACTCACCTCCTGGCCCAACGCAATGAAGCTCTTCTGCAACTCTCGAGCAAACTCCAGGTTGTTGGTGATCTCTTGATACTTTGCCAAAGCCTCCTACAGGAGAGAGATAGAGGAATTAGATGATCATGGCTGTGTCATCAAAAAGTTAAATAAAACATTTTCTTCATAGACGAAAGGACAATAAAAAGTATCGACAGGCTGTCTCACCAGCTGATCCTGATTCAGTCGTTCTCCTTTATTCTTTTTTGCCTGATAGTCATCCAGTTTGGACTGTAGGAAAAATGAGAAACAGATTTTTTTTTTTTAATAGTTGTTCTTATCTTATCACCAGGATCAAACATCACTGTGTGATGGTGAATGTTGTCAGAAAGAAGCCATACACGGCTGAGACTATAAGCTGGAGTAATAAATAAAGTGCAGCTTTAGTCATTGCGATGAGGCAAACTTTTTATGTCTTGAAATTTATATTGCAAGTTTTCCGAATTCTCTATAAAACAAGACATCTTCTGGATAAGCTCCTTCATTTGATCATTAATTAATGGCACATTATACTTTTGACCATATGAATTCAAAGATATACACTAAAACATGTACATACCTGTAAAAGTAAAATTGTCTAACCTACTGAATTGTAGGCATGTGAAAGCACACCAAATGAAACAGCCGAATACCTTTTTCTTTTCCATATTCCGAACTTTCTTGTCAAGCACACCGAGAATCTGCTTCATGGCCTCCGATTGATTTCCATTTCCCAGATCTGGAGTGGCAGCCTGGACAGCACTGTTTCCAACTGTTGCTGAAGGCATCTGTGGAGAAGAAACGTATTACACACATTAAATCATTAAATTTTGACCATTGCAGTAGCAGAACATGGGAAACAACTGTACGTTCAAACTTCTAAAAGCCCTTCGTTAATTCAATAAAGGTAACCCTCAGCTCTCCTAATCTCCAGTTTCAGTGGGTGCTGATCAGATTAAATGGTGACTCTAAATTACCAGTAGATGTAATGGGTGAATGTGTTAGCCCTGTGGTGTCCAAGCAACCTTTCCAGTGCCCCTCTAAGAGCGTCACTGCAATAAACCTGTTGGAATAGTAGATACATACATGGAAGGAGTTATGCAACTGTTTCTTGGAATGTGGATCCCATCACATGAAAGCTACAGATAACTTTCAGCTCACAAAAGAGCACCCACTTAATTTTCAAAGTAATATACTGTATGTTGGGTCCTTCTAGTGGAATTTTGTGCTTTTCAAATCTCCAGCACAATATCAAAAGACATTTTGAGGTAACTCTACTCTGCAGCTGGAACAACAATGTGGGACTGTGGGTAAATGAGTACAGGCCACAGAAAGTGGTGCTGCCAACGTAAGGCGGCCCCAAAGTGACCAGAACCACCACGACATGTCAAGTAGCACCATCGAAAAGCAAATAAATAGAGGGGAAATACTCTTTGGTGCCTCATGAGTAGGAATTGTATATCTCTGTGCCAAGAAGAATTGTTTCATGAGTCGACTTGTCACTGCTGAGTGACAGCCGAGGTAAGTTGAGGATACATACAAATGGATCCTGATGCTGAGGGCATCCTGCTTATACAAGATTGGTAGGTTTTTAGCTGATCCCTACAGTAATGTTGATACTTTTACTGTAACTTTCACTGCAGGCTACTAAATCTGGACCAAGCGAAAGTGATTAGTTACAGACATCAACGATCAGATTTGATCGTCTTTTACTTCGAGTAAGTAACCAATAAACTTGATTATAGGACCTGGGAGTTGAAAACAGTGACGTTAGCAATATATTTGGTTTGGAGTGGAGATGTGACATCAGGCCGCTGGTAGAAATCACAGGAAGTTCACACAATTTAAGATGTCGGCCTTCTATTGAAAGTTGATATCGTGAATGCGAGCAGGTTTGGAAACACCGGCTAACCCAGCCGACGGACGCCAGCAGTCCGGGACTGATGCTCGGTCACGAACCAGTGCAAGCTCCTCTTTCGACGCGTTTTAATCGAAGCGTGTCGAGCCTCCGTTAGCGACGACAAATCAAGTTAATACGCGCAGTAAAGTGGTCCTAATCTCTCCGTCCCATTGTTAGCCGTTAGCGTGCTCGGGGCCGACATGCGGCTAATGGTACGACCTGACCGGATGTCAAACAAAACCGTCTGTTAAATCGCTGAAACGTGTAGTTATTGACGATTTGAACAAGACGCTTCGATCCCGGACATTTACAGTCAAGTGTGAAAAACAAAGAGCACATCGGGACACCGCGACAACTGGCCACCGTCTTCACAAAAAATAAGAAAAATACGATGTGTTGAAAGAATTAACAGTCAGACGAAGGCGACGGAATGTATCTCATACCTTTATACTCTTTGTCTTCAAAGAGATTTCCTGGGTCAGGCTTTAGTTCGCAGCTCAGCGCCGAGTGCAGTCCTGTCTGTTATTTTGGTCGATGTTTTTCTAGAAGGATGCTCAGGCTCCCCCCGGCTAAAGGTAGCGGCTACAAGGACCCCTGTGTGCTGCCTCACACACTGCCTGACTGTAAAAGACTCAGTGCAGGCGGTGGCGTCCGTCACACTCTTTATCTGAGGGGCCATGGACTGTCCCATTTCTGTCCCATCTCCTATTAGGACATACCAGAGAAATAACAACATGGCGGAATTCATTCTTAAGATACTTCCAATCTTTATACTAACCTGAAATTCCTTTTGCATAAACTGTAATCTGGAATCCTGTTTGCCACAGTCATTCTTATGTGTGTCAGACTCTTTTTTTTCTTTTTTTGTTCAGGGTCAGCACATCTGACGTCAGGTCAGCTGGACTGTTGATAATCACAACCTCAACTACTGTTAATGCTTTACTTTATTTTGTTGTATTGCTGCTCAGTACTAGGTTCCATCCATCTATATCCAGTTTAGGATAGTGGGGCACAAGAGCCAATCACAGCTAATTATGGGCAAAAGCACACTGGAAAAGTCACCAGTCCATCCAGGTAAACACAGACAGATTAGGGTCACAAATTAACCTAACATGCATGTTTTTTGACTGTGACAGAAAATCCACACCAACACAGGGAGAACATGCAAACTCCACACAGAAAGGCCTAACCAGTATTTGAACCTGTGAGGTGAGAGCACTAACCACTGCTCCACTGTGCAGACTGAGTACAGGATGAAAAAGCATATTTGTTTACATTATTTTATTGTAACAATTACAAAACCTGAACAAGTTGCCTCTTCAAAGATAAATCAGTGCAATGAAAACATAGTGATAATTCTAAGGATACCTTATCGTGCAAATTACTATGAAATGTCATAAAATTATGCCCTTTGTTTCAGGCTGATACTCTTTGTATTTTTGTTGTTTTTGAAAACACAAAAATTTATGAAACTTTCAAATTTATTTGGCAAATGTACTCAATGATCTGAAATCATGTATGCTATTGACATTTTGTCTTTCTCTAAAGACTAATAGGTTGTCAGAGTACATGGTTTCTACAGCTTACACAAAATTGCACAAAATTCAGCCTTTAAGTTAGGCTTTCAGGCTAATTCAATCTTGTACTTTGTAGGTTTCACTGTTGCAGCACTGACTTCTCTGCTTGGGTCTCATTGATGATTATAAACACTACAATAATTAAAACATTGCCATCTCTATTGAATAGATTAGGAATAACAGAAATAACACTTGCTTTTAATTGAAAAAGTGGAAGTTACTCCTTTGTTTGTATGTTTTGAAATTTATAAGGTCACACCAGATTGAACCTTTTCCAAACTAACAGTCACCTCTTATGCAAAAAAAAAAGATTTGTCTAAAGCTATCTGTTTTGACTTACAATTATTTGCTGCATTGCATATATATTTTGAAACAATGTGATCTGTAAATCATTACCTTACATTTAGTATTTCATTGGTACTGACCCCAAGAATGAAACTGTTTTGTCAAAATGGACCAAGCTGTGTCTTAAATTTTGTATGTGGTCTTGTGACAAGTTATTTTATTGAATCATCTAAAGTTAAAACACTAGGAATACAGCTGTACATTCCATGCTTGATACTGGACAGCAAATAACAAAGTAAAAAGGAGACTCTTCACAAATCACCATACAGACCTGATCCTGGAAGGCCACAGTCCTGCATATGATAGATAGATAGATAGATAGATAGATAGATAGATAGATAGATAGATAGATAGATAGATAGATAGATAGATAGATAGATAGATAGATAGATAGATAGATAGATAGATAGATAGATAGATAGATAGATAGATACTTTATTCACAATTCCAACAGTATATACAAACACTAGGTAAAGAAGAAAACACAAACAAAATAAAAAAAGAGGTTAGACAAATTAAATTAAATTGCAACCAAATTTAGAGTCCGATTCAGCGCAGGATTTGAAATATAAGGTTGCATGATAGTCTGTTTTTTTGCATAGTTTCTAGCTAAGAGTTACTGACGTTAGCGCTTCCCTTTCTTCCCAGGGTAGAGTTAAAAAGCTGCTTGGCCTGAGAGAGGGAATCCTTTCTTCCAGTCTGTCAGTGGAGCAGGACGGTGACAGCATCATATCACTGAAGCTGCTCCTTTGCTTGGAGATCATGCTGTACAGTGGATGTAGAGGGTTGTCCATGATTTACAGGGGCCCATTCGGCAGGTTCCCTCTCTCTCCATCTCCTTCTATGGTGGCTTTCCTTCCTTGAGTTGCAGCCTGTGATAGCTTTCATCTGGTCCCACACCTCTTTCATGCTGTCAATCTGCAAGTTCATGCTTCAGCTTCCTTTTGTATTGCTCCTTTGCCTCCCTGAACTGGACTTCTGGTTAAAAAGGCCCTTGAAGTCACTCATGATTAAGGGCTTGTTGGTAGCATAGCCGCATGCAGTTCTTACTGGAACAACATGCAGGGTCCATCATGTAGTCAGTCGTGCAGTTGGAAGCCGCCCTTAAGTGCTTGCTGTGGGACCTCCGCTGTACACCACAGTCCGTAGTTACAAAGCAGTCTCTCATTGCCTGCTCTGCCTCAAGCGACCTTTTCCAAAAAAAAACGTGTGCATGTGTGTACCCATAGAGCAGGTCAGTAGTTCTGTTTCCCCTGGTGTTACATTGCATTACACTTAAATCCAAGTAAAATAGTAGAAGTGGTGTTTTCAATGACTCCGTGTGTTAAGACACTTATATTTAATAAATGTACGATCATGAAGTTCTGCAGGAACCCTGATAACAAGCCACTCATTACAATCTCACTCACATCTGAAAAAGAGCTCGATAGAAGAGTTTACATTTAAAAAACTCATGAAGCAGTTCTGAATCTGAAAGTGTTTATTCAAATCCAGATCCCCTCTACCTATGATGTACTCCCCTGTGTCATAGTCATGGTCTTATTGTACTGTTAAACCACATAAATTAATTAAGTTGAGTTAAATAATTGCTCTATAATGTTTGATTGTTCTGCTAACATATCATTCATTATTTTCAGCTCTTTTCACTAAAATACGGTGAAATGTAGACATATGGTATTGCTTCAATCACTGTTGTCATGATTTTATCAATTCAACAGGCAATGAAGTAAAGTGGAATGCAGTTATTTAAATCACATCTCAGGTATGTCACCTATATTTCAAATACTTTCTCACAATCTTTGTGATATTATTGTTGTTTACCTTTGTGTATTTGAGGGACGCACAATAGTATAGTGATGTTGTAGACAGCACTCTCGCCTCAAATTCAAAGTATCCCCAGTGCTGGGTTGTAAAAATGTCAAAATTTTCCCCGATCTTAAAGTTTCCAGTGGGAGCTCAAGGTATCTATTGGTCGATTGTGAATAAAGTTCTTGGGTTTGAACAAATGAAGGCCTTCTGCTCCTGAAACGTACTCTGGACATTATCAGTTGTAGCAAAGAATGAACAGAGGGTGGCGTATGTCTCCCAAATACAAGGGATTGTTCTCATTTGAGACTTTCTGAAAAGTTACTACCACTTTCTTACCCCTCTACTTACTGGTCACCAAGATACAAATCCTAAATATGTTTCTCCTGCTTTTTTTGGTGTGTCTACAATTGCTTTGCTTTGGCTTAGTTCAAATATACAAAAATAGTGATTGCAGGTGTGGCTGAAATAAAAACTTATTAAAAATGTGAAAGCAAAAAATAAATAACCAAACATCACATCGAGTCAGAAGACCCATGTTAATTTAAAATTTGCATCATTATTTTTCTGTAATTCATTGGTTTCAAAATATATAAGCGAGTATTAAGAAATGAAAAGATAAAAAGTCAACCTTTTCTCTCTGTTTAAAAAAAAAAAATACGGGAAAGCTATGAAAGAAAAATCAATAAACATTCCTCCTCAGTTTTCACACCTCCTGTATGATTAGGCCAGAGCCCACAGTGAAGTGGGGGTGCGTGGATCCCTGGCTTCTCTCTGATGTGGGTTACTGAGTAATGGCCATACATCCTTCAGTGTTCCTCTCCTGCAGCACATCTGACTGGATTAAATATGTGCTGAGGATTTATTGGCTGAAAAACCACGAGAGCCCCACAAACACTTTGGCCCCACACCACTTGTAGTCCATGCAAACACATAAACTCATCTGCTTCTCCTCTTTCTGTTTAACTGCCCCTTTCAAACTGAATTTTATTCTCTCTCATATCTATTGTAACAATGTCATCCGATAATTAAAAGATGTTTCATAGCTACTCTCCAAAAATATATAGGTGAAATGCAGCTATGCGTTATTTCCAGATTTCCTGAAGTATGAGAGAGTTTTTTCCACTCATTGCCTCCCAACATTAATAATTCATGACCCACATGTGTTACAGGCAGATTACATGCATCTCCACTGAATAGCCATAATTATCGTCATTACACAGAATTGTATTCACCATGATGCAATATGCTATCCAAGTGACTGAGTTTTTTTAAATTTTTAAATTTTTATTTTGGAGAGTAGTTCAAAGGTGGATCTGATACAGTGCCATATTGAGGAAAAAAAGATTTCAAGGCAGGTTTCCCATGCTACATGCGCTGAAGTAAATACCCGTGATGGTATTGTTGGTACGAGTATAATCAAACATGTTGCTTGACTTATGAGCAAGTAAAAGTGTTTGCAAATCTTTTGTTCATCAAGTTTGTTTATTTTTTATTGTGTGTGTATTTGGAAGTTATAACATGATACCAGGCTAGCTGGACAGAAGCAGGGTTATTCTGACCCATGAGATCAATGAAATTACACACCCCTCCATGAGCTCCCCGGCTGATTTGACATTTGGCCTATAGGTTGGCCTCTCAGTGCTGTGAATTTACTACTGGCACTTAACAAATGGTCATCAAATGGTTTTGTGGGTCCGAATAACACATAACCTTCTTTTGGCTCATACTTGTTGCTTCTCAACACACGATATATTAAATGCACACATTGAGAGTAACTGCATATACAGTATAGTCAGTCCTTTTCTATAGCTGGTTTGAAATATCAATATTACATCACAACCCACATTGACACAGCTGCCAGCCACCTAGCATATACATCGGAAATGTATTTTACTGCTTTATTTTTCACTTGAATCTATCAATTTATTCAATGCTGTACATTTTCCAAGTTTAAAAATTCAGGGTGTTTTCCAAAATTAACTTGAAATGTGACCATTTTAGTTCAGTGATTCTGTTGCATATTTCTATTTTCCTTGAAGATTTGTTAAAGTATATAAAAAACAAATTCATTAAAACATTGAAAATTGGAACGGTTTGTTTATTGTTTACTATTCTTGTCCTGTAGTATCTGAATTATGTTTTATGTTTTAATCAGTATCAGAAAGAGATAAAGAAGTATTCACATTGATATGATGGTATATCAAAGTTACCATGTCATGATTTACGTCTCAGCTGGTTAAAATGATATGCTATACAACTGACGCATTGCTTCAATTCTGAACATATGTTTATAGTTCGACAGCTGTTAGCATAGTTCATCGAGCATCATCTTTATATCAAATAAAATCTTGAATTGAAACAATTCAAACTGAGACAACATCAAGGATTAATTACGGATGGGCAACATCATTTTTGTAGACTATAACTCTCGAGTCACAAAACAGTGGGAGAAAGAATTTCCTGCTAGTTGCCCCAGACTGACATAAAAGGACTATAACAGAAAAATAGTTGGAAAACAGAAAGTATTACGGTAGTAGTGATGAGAGTCAATTAAATAAAATAATGACTTGCAAAACAGATATGATAACCTGTAATTTATAGGTTTATTTAACAAATTTGTTACTATTTAGTATTGCAACATGATGTGCATATAACTGGTGAAAACAAGACAACTGAAATAGAATATAAGTTGTAAATATCTATTGCTTTACAAATGAATGAAAAGACGTCTTCTTTTTTTTTTCTTTTTTCTTTTTTTTTTTTTTTTTACTCCTGTTGTCAGTTTCTATAATTTAAACACGTCCACTTGTGCCCTGGCATATTTGTTTTGATGTTATTAGATGATCAGCTATCTTTGTGAGGAATACGGTGAAAGAGAAGATGGAGAAAAAGTAAAAATATGACCTTTGGCTTTCCTCTTTTTGTTGCGTGACTAGTGTTGGCAAACCACAGTACTGGGTAAACACTGTCCTGCTCCTCTCAATGACAGGAGTCCAACACACAATTGATGTTATCTGACAGCCTGAAACCAGAGCAGACCTAGTGCTGCTGTCCTACAGAGCTCAGCCCGGAGGGCATGATGAGTAGGCAGGTTTGGCATGAAATACCAATAGAAGCACATTTGGAATAACATCTGTCAGTCATAGAGTTAATTTCAGTGGGGCAAGTCTAAATTTTCACCTCTATAACAAGTTCTGAACTTTTTTTGTTTGTTAAATCAACGGCATTCAAGTTTGATGAAATTAAATTAGATCAATTTGTAATCTTCAAATTTCTTGATCTCTATCATTTCTTGAACTGAACTAGTGTTGAAAAAACAAGCGACAAAGTAGAATTCCGTATGCTAACTTTCAGTTTTTTTTATCATATTTTTGTGGTATGTTCTGGATTAATTAGCATGTATAGTCAATCATATCGGAAGAGTAAGTAATACAACTGAAAATTCTTGATGAAGAGCTCAGTTATAAGAGATTTGGAGAATGAGTGTAGAAGGATTCATTTAAAGTCAAGGAGAAAAAAATGCAGAGAGGAAACTGAATTGGTGAAAGTAAAAAGAGAAATAATGCAACTTTTTTTTAAACATTAATGATAATAATGGAGGTGGTCTGAAATACACAGCTGTGCACCTCTCTAAAAACACTGTGCTTTTTTGGGGGTAAAATCCCCGTCTTGTTTACTTTGTGTTGAAATTCAAATGAAAATCTAAACCTCAATTCCGTGCCAATAACCTCCACTGTTGCTTTGTGTATTTTAAAAGTTATGGAAGACTTTTGGACTTCCACTGTTACCTCGGGTGAAATCTATCCTCACCAAAAAACCAAAACAAAAGTGATGTTTTATCCAAGCAAGTCAAACTAGAGACATACTTGGATGCCACCTGACCGTGAAGATGGTATCAACCACCAACTATGATTGGCCACAAAAATGTCTAGCCTCCTTGAATATTAGGTAAAATTAAGTTCATCTTGCAACATTAGATGATTTAGTCACTAAAATCCTTTGTTGTCATATTACTTAAATGGTTAAACCAGTACATTTGAGGTCAGGAAAATTGAAAGTGTTAATGATTTGATCGTATATACATGACCTGTCAGACTAACTATATGTGAAATTTGAAAGCGCAGGGAGTGGGGAGGCCTGCATGACTGACTTGGATCACGGTTTCTAAATAAGAAATGTAATACACATTCATCATGTGCCAAGTCAGAAACTTAAACAAACAATTGCAGACCTGGACAATGACAAGGGCATGACTGTTTTAAGTGAGTGTGCAGAGCTCTCATATATGCATGATTGTTTCCGATAAGCATTCATGCAACATCAGAACACACAGGCGGCTCGCGTCTGGTTTACGTCCTCGACAGAAGTCTCTGTCATAACTGCCTCATATCCCAGAATTCCCTATGCTTCTGCTGGGCCCTGTGAACAGAAAGAGAAAATATCTGGAGCCTGTCAGTGCTTCCCTAAAGACCTCAATTATACAGACGGGCTTAATTAGATCACCTTTGATTGCTATTTTAAATGATGGGAATACCATGAGGTTATGTGTTTGCCGTTCCCACCCATCTCTTGCTGTCTTATTGTTGTTGCAGTCCTGTACACGATTCTGCCTCACTCCGTGTCTGTCATGTCTGGAGCTGGTGAGTGAGTGGGTGCTGTGAGGCCAATGAAGGGCTGACGTGGCAGGTGTTCTGCTGATGATCTGAGGTCGGACTCTAGATTGAGCTTGAAGAGCTTTTAAAAGAAAGGCAGTTTTCTTGACATTATGCACCAGGCATCTGTCACAGAGTGTGGATATATTCAGCATAACCAGCAACTTCGGAATCACAGGAAAACACACACTGGCACGCACACAGGGACATTGTGAGGAGAAGAGTACCAGAAACACAAGGGGAACAGCTCAGTGATGATGACAGAGTTCAATCATCCAGCAGCAGGCCTTGGTTTGTAATACCAACATGTGAATGAGGGGGGGTCATGTGTTTCTGCCTTACCGGAATACCAGTATATACACTGTGTTATCTTTTACTGTTTACGTGTATTTGTTTGCATGCATATATTTCCACATGTGCTTGTTGGCATTACATCATGACCCAGTAAAATTGAATTTTCAGGGGGAGAATAAGCACATTCTGAGTCATCCTATTAAAAAAACAACCTCTAACCACATAGCTTCCATTGCTAAAGCAGTGTACATCACTTTAATGTTGTCACAGCTGCAGTTTAAGAAAGAGACCCAAAACAACTTTGTTTTGCATATATTAGGACATTTACTATATAGCGCAGCAGAACCATTTTTATTCATTGTGAAATATCAGATGGCATTTATTATCAAAATGTTTAAGGATTGTTAGAGTAAGAAAAGTTATTTTGTTCTTCTTGTTTGTTTAAAAAAGTTGAAACAGCTAATGTATTTCAGTATGTCACTATGACATCAATCATTTCCATATTGTCTTTCAAAGGAAAAAAAAGAAGAAAGTTGTGTTCTACTGGTTATGAAAATATAATTAAGAAACAAACACAGTTATGGACATGTTTTTGCACTTAAAACCATACTGTGTGTAATCCACAAGGGATACATTGAAGGGGATGCAGATAAATAGTGGGACATGGAGATAGTTTGTAACTGACATCTGAGGAGCAACTGTTCATTATGTAGTTAAAGCTGGAGATGAAGAGTTATTGCTGGTGGTGTGACTCTGCATTCATTGTGAGGCAGCCCTGTGTGGCATCAGGTGGAGAAAAGCAGACCACAGAAAATTGTGCTTGGCTCCTTTCCCATCAACAGTTATTAAATTAATTTGGTTTATTAAGTTTGGACAAAAATATCCCAAGCATATAGTTTTAAAATTGATAACACAGGAGATTTTTCAAAGGGTAGCCCCTATTTCCAACACTCCCTCTGAAGGCCTCACAATTATGCAGCAACATGTGCAAGCAGTGAGTGTCTGAAATCTAAATGGAGTCCATTTCCAGGGGTTTCTGGGGTTGTTTTCACTGTCCAACTAAGAGAAATAAAAAGATCACTCAGACAATGCATTTGTTAAGAAAATCAATCAATAAATCATTAAATAAATGAACAAAGAAACTGAATGCTTTAGCTTTTGTGCAGAGTTGGTCAAGTTCCCCAAAAAAATAATTATCCAAAAAATTAATCCTTATGCAAATGTGTCCTAATTTGCCTCACTATACTGTGACTATTCATTCAGAGACATCAAGCTCATTGACTTGTTATTCTTGTTGTCAGCAACAATACTAGTAATCACATTGTTTGGTGGTACACTACTAATGTGATTATGTATGTATGTGTCTTGGTCAAATATGACATGTGTTTGGCTTGTCTTGCTTTGACTTTTGTCAGGCTGTGGCTAATCCCTCCTGTTGCTCTGTGTCTGCACGGGAAAGAGGAGACTGCTTGGATTTTGTACCAAAGCTGAGGCCTTTGATGTGCAATGCCCTTGTGTCTTTAAAATAATTTTAATGCTTAGTCAGTGCTTTCTGAATTCTTTTTATTAACTACCCAATTACTTTTCAATTGTTTTTTTCTCTTCTTAAAGCTATCTTGACTCAAAATAAAAAGGTTTTGTCAAAGAATATGCCAAAACCTTCATCACGCTCATCCAGTTCATATCAATAAACATCTTTGGAGGTCAGGGGGTGCACGTCTGGGTCCCTGGGGATAGGAACAGAGCTGCGGTTCTGGCTTTAAACACTCTGTAGTTGCCACAGGAGGAACAGAGAGGGGTTTAGAGAATGCAGACTCTCCTGTCAGTGAAATAAGGCAAAGCTATGCAGATAGCCAGCAGGGCTTGTTTCCCCCTGTCAGGGAAGAGAGAAGACCATGAGCAGTGTAAATACAGTACTTCCTCCTCCTTCTCCTCCTCATGGTTTTCATTCTTAGCTGCATCGTCTTCTATTCTGTACATCTCCTCTACAATCGTATACCGACACAAATAGCATATCCAGATAGGACTGGCAGTTCATCGACGGACAAAGAGCCACTTTGAAATGTCACGATATCCAATTACATGCTGACAGAATGAAACAAGCAACTGTCTTTATACATTTGATGGTTATGGCTGTGCATACATATTTGAAAGAGAACAAAACCCCAAACTCATTCATAAATGCAATACCATAATTTTGCTACAGCGTGCTTTCCTGCAGGAACTAAAGCATGCAGGACACCGTAATTACAGCAGCCTTAAAGATGCAATCAAGAGCCCTCTCTTCTCTTTGTTCCACGGGACAGTCTTAAGCACTCGTGTTTGGTGCTTGTTCTACAAAACAAACAAAGACAAGCAGAGCTGGAACAGTGATTAGAGAAATCAACAAATCCTGAACAGGACATGAGCACATGGGCCTTTAGGCTGGATAAGGCTCCTTGGAAAGGGTGAGTCAACGATGTTGGAGGACAAAGGGTGAATGTGTTGGGGATACGGGGGAGCAGCACCACTGTGGGACCAGAGGTGCGAACTCCTAGTCGACAGTGCAGCCTCTCTCCATTAAGTTTACCATACCCGTCATGGGAACATCACTTCTATTTTCTTTTCATTACAGGACCAATCTCTTCACAATCCTTCCAAACAACAGTGGAATAACAGCTTATTTGCTCTGTGTGGCCTCTGAGGATTGATCCATATGGAGGTCCACAGGATCACTTGTTGCCTGGCTCAGGGAAGGTGGAAACATTTTCCCCCTCTTTTTCTCCTTCTCCACTGGGACAACAGGTGGGCGACTAATCAGTACGCATACTATACTTCCTAAACAAGTGAAATGTATAAACAAAATTAGAGGGAATAATAATCAACTAAACAACTAAATGGATTCAAGCAATAACTGTAATTTGAAATACAAACCCAATTTTCCACAAAATGTTGGGACAATGAAAAGAATAAAAACAGAATACTATGATATCAGCTGTAATAATAAAAACCATGTAAAAAGTCACTCACAAGAGAACATAGACTATTCATTTTATATTGACATAACAATAGTATTTCATCTCATAAGACATAGCAGGTCATTTACTGAATATAATAATTTCAATAGCATCAAACCCATCCAAATATTTCGCACGGGCCCATGTTTACTATTGTGCACCATTCCCTCTTCTTGAAACGACAGTCTGTAAACATCAGGGAAATGAGGAGACTTGTTGCTGGAGTCTTTGGAGAAGAATGTTGTCCCGCTCTCGTCTGATGTAGGGGTCTGGCTGCACAGCAGATGTGCGCGCTGCCCATGCCATAGGCACTGGCGCATCCCCATGTTATCACAGACACTAGCTTTTGGATTGTGCAAATATAATAAGCCAAATGGTCTCTTAACTCCTCAGAAGACAGTGTTCATTGTTTCCAATGAAAAAAAAACAACCTTTTTTATTCTTTTGGCCAAAAAACAGATTTTCCATTGTACTTCCGTTAAAACATTGACTTTTGGCTCTTCTTGCAAAAACATTTTGTGTTGTTTTCAGATATGGGTTTTTCTTTGCATCATACCATTTGAACTTGAATTTGAGAAATTCCAAAAATTTACTCAATTCCCAGATATTGATTTCAGTGACTGTATATGCAGTGATTTCCAGTTCAAAATTACACCTGAGGGCCTGAAGAGCAAGCGTTTGTAGAATATTGATCTTCAGTGATGTTTTTTGCAAGATGAGATTTCTTTAGATTTTCTAAACTGTAA
>OMNM01037803.1:0-18196 GCA_900302745.1 Parablennius parvicornis | reverse complement strand
CTCTCTCACACACTAACATGTTGTTACATCAACTCAACACAAGACAATCGCACCAATACAAAAATGTACGCACCTCCGCAATACCGCACGACCAAACACACGTACAGTCACTCACACACAGATACAAAGTTGTCAATCATACACCGATCAGCAATAACATCATGACCACTTTCCTAGTACTGCGACGGCCCGACCTGTCGAAACATCCTGCGCTGTCACTAAGATATTTGCAGTCGATCTTTTAAATCTTGGATGTTGCAAGGTGAGACCTCCATAAGTCTTACTCATTATGTTCCTCACACTACTCCAAGACGACTATCAGGAAAAGTCCCAAGCAGAATATCATCCAAAGGATCACACTACCTCTCCCTTCTCGCATTCTGCTCTTCATGCATTCTGGTGGAATATATTTCAAGGTCGATGTGACTCATTAGATCAGGTCACCTCCTTCCATTGCACTTTGGTCCAGTCCTGAAGCTCACAAGTCATTTGTTGGTGCTCGTAGCACTTGGGCCAGCCTTCACTCTCTGAATAGACGAATAAACCCTGGACACCACGATCCCGTCACAGGTTCACTGCTTTTTCTTTCTTAGACTATTGCAGGTATGCTCACAAGAGCTGCAGCTTTGAAGAGGGTCAGCTCCGCTCGTCTATTCGTCAGAATTTGGTCTTTTTGTCAAATCTACTTAAGCGTCCCCATTTTTTTTTTTCCTGCTTCTAACAATTTGAGGACAAAATGTTCATGCACGATCTGATCAATCACACCGAGAGGGACCCCAGTAAAGACATAACCAGTGTCATTTACTTCACCTGCTAGTTAACATGATGTTATGGCCGGTCGGTGTAGATACGGCAAGGAAACGTTCAGTACATCTCCAGCCTCACAAGAAACCAAACAAAGTTCAGGCACAAAGTCACTTGGAATTGAGTTACAACCAAACAAAAACCCCGCACTCACCGAAAGACTACCACACCAAACCAACTAAACAGAGGGAATATGTAAGAATGATGATCATGACAGACAACAAAAAGGAAACGAATCAAAACCGAAAATGTTTCAAGGAAGAAAAATCATTTATATATCCATATTTGATGGACAAAAGTGTTATTTATATTTGAGCACTGAATCTTAAATAAAAAAAAAAAGAAAGAAAAGAAAAGTTACCATGTCATGATAATCAATTACTTACAGACGCTGAGGTAAAGTGACAATTATTGATCAGTGTTTGCAGGATTAAACCAGGACGAAATGATAAAGAGGAAACTCACAACGCACCAAACACAGTTCATGGTCGCCACAGTAACCCGCCATGCAGGAGAGCATGGTGAATCAAGGCAACGGCCCAAAATAAAAACTGCTAATGGCAACCATCACAGGCAATATCGCCACAGCAACCAACACAGGCCAATTAACTTACAACGCTGTGAGAAGGAAGGGGGGAGGTTTTAGCGGTTGCGCCATAGCGACGCACGTCTCCCACGATTTATGTATGGACGGGACAGTCTTGAGAGTGGTGTGAAGTTTTTTTCAGGAAAAATGGCATATGGCACAGCACAAAAACAATAAATAAAAAAAAAAAAAAATAAAACAAAAAATTAATGACGGACAGCAGTTGGGGCTTTCAAAACACTGGTTAGACGTTAGACAGAACATTTGAACTGAGTAAAGAGCCACTTCTCAATCAACGTGTGCCTACATGCTGAACAAAAGAAAGAAGGAACCACTGTTACACAACATAGCTATCTTCTGATCCTTGTAATGTATTTAAAATTGATGGCATTTTTAGTGGTTCCACCTCATTAAAGTTAATCTACTGTAGACTTATTGACTTTTTCAGTTCCACATGAGAGGTATCCATTTACATACTCAGCCCTCAATTACATTCACTCTGTCTCCTTAACTCTCGCACAAATTTCCCGCTGTCAGTCAATCCCCTCCCGGGCCCTGCCCATCTCCTCAAACATGTCGATAAACAGTCTCTCACCTCCCTTCAGTACGGCCGGTTCGCGTCCTTGGGCCTCTTCAGCTGCACCTTCAGTCTCTTCATGCCGATCTGGAAGCCGTTCATGGCCTGGATGGCAGTCTGGGCGCTGGATGGGTTGTCAAAGCTCACAAACCCTGAGGAGGAGAAACACAAAAACATTCAAATTGTGGCAAAACAAAATGATGAGGGAAAGGATGAAATTCCTGGCTGTGAACTACATGACTTCGACTCACCAAAGCATTTGCTCTGGTTGGTGGCGCGGTCAACGAAGACTTTTGCAGAAATGACGTTCCCGAAGGGCAAGAACATCTGCAGGATCTCCGAGTCGGTGAACTCCTGCGGCAGGTGGTAGATGAAGATGTTGCAGCCCTCAGGACCTGCTCGCACACAAACCCAGAGACAAAGCAAGAAGAGAAGTGAGGGGATTCAGAAATGGCTGTAATGAGGAAAACCACTTGGAAAAAATGGCAACGATAAGTTAGTGGATATGTGCAACTCTCTTTGAATAAAAGTGTAAGTGTGTGTGTGGCTGTAATTGTAACGATACGTACTAATATAGCCAAGGATGACATGATTGAAAAAACATTTTATATTAATTTTATATTATTTTAACATCATAACCTAAACTTGAAAGTATGATCTGATTGATTGAAAACATTGTTTATGTGTTACTTTTACTAAACAACGGTCTCGCTCAATTTTACTACGAGGATTTTCATATGGAATTAATAAAAACATTGAACAAGCTGCTCAGCAGTGAAAGTAAATATCTTTTGACCCTATCTTCACACTTCTAGGTATCCTTCACACACGTCATACAGAAATGATTCACAACACAGAGAGGACAAGAACTATAAGACCAGTCAGAGTGTGTTCTGGATGTCTGTGATATCAAATATGTGTAAATTGTAGTACCACAGCGATTATTCCACATTTGTGCAGGATGGTTATTGTTTACCTTCTCTTTGCTGCAGCTGTTGAGGCTGCTGCGGCTGCTGAGCCACCAGTGTGGGCTGGTGGGGGAACGGCTGTCCCACCAGGCTGTAGGCAGCAGGGTAGGTGGCTGATGAAGAGGAGGAGGAGGAGGAGGATCAGGTGAGCAGAGTGCAGGCGGGCTGGCAGAAAACTACAGATTCATCTCTTTTTTTGAACAATTACTGACAGAGCTGCAACACCCCCCCAACCCCCCACGCAAAGATCTGCTGAGATGTTCTACATATAATTTGTAATGAGTACACTCCACAGTTTTAAAGGTTATTTACGGTCTGAAATGTATGTGCATATTTCGACTTCAGATGCAAATTTATACTTCACGCACACAGTAATGAGTAGTTGGGGGAGTGCAAAGGTAATGTAACTGGGTTTTTATTATGTCATATAAAATGTTTTACATTTGCAGGCGCACAGCCGGAGAATTCATTTCTAGGATGTGGAATGGAAACAATCTGAGCGTTCATGGTTTGTTTGGGTGCACATTTGAAATAAATGGGAATTTTCTACATTTTCTCTTTCTCCATCAAACGTTGACAGCCCCTTAATGCACTTTATATTTAAATTGCAGATAAAAATCAGTAGTTTATCGCACTTGTGGCATTGACAAAAGCAGTAAACAGTGAAGCTCCAAAGCTCAAAGGCTCACCTGTGTAGTGCTGCATGCCTGTGTAAGCTTGCTGCAGGGGGTCCAAGACGGGACTTTGAGCTGTGACACAGCACAACACGTGGTTACCAGCTGCTTAAAGCATGAGAGAAGAATCCTAAATGCTATTTGGGGCACATCATCATGCTCCAAATAACATTTAGTCCTTTGGTTACATTTCATTTCCTCTCAATTAAGCCCTCTCTGTTGTGCATGAAAGCAGGAAGTCTGTGAATCTGTGGAAGGATATTATATGACAGCAACACACGGTCATGATTTTATTAGGATGTCTGTACCTTGATAGGCATGAACCCCGTTGGTGTACAGGGTCTCTGTGGCTGACTGGCCGTTGGGCGGAGCTGGCACGGAGGGGTAACTGTTCACGGCGATTGGTGGAGGCAGAGCAGGAACGGGTGTGGCTGCGATGGAGGGTGGAGTGCTGGTACCTGCAGGCATTTTGAAAGAAAACGCAGACCCTTCTAATTCAAAGTTTGTTTCCTACATTGACTCTATTATAGCACATTTCAATAGAGAGTTCCAGAGCTAATCCCAGCTGATTATGGGGTACATCAGGGTACATGCTGGACATGTCATCAAGGCAAATATACAGAAACAGACAATCGCATACATTCAAATTCACACCTACAGGCCATTTTGAGACCTCAAAGACCCTCAAATGCATTTTGACGGACTGTAGGAGGAAAACAAAGCACTTGTAGAAAACCCAGCCATACACATGGAGAACATACAAACTCAGAAAAGGCCAGCTTGGACTCAAACCAGGGATATTCTCACTGCGAGGTGAGATTATACACCACAGTGCCAGGGGCTCCAGGTTTACATGATCACAGTTTTTTGAAAGGTTACTTTGATTGTTATGGAAGAGAAACATATGGGTTTGTGTCCAGTGTTTGCATGTTCTGCCTCCACGGGTATTCTTGAGGTACTCTTTAATCAAACAATTCAAAGAATGCTTGTTGGAATAATTGGTGAATTGTCTGTGATGGCTCTATTTGTTCCCTGTGATGGACTCGCTGTGTGTCCTTGTGTACTCTGCCTTTTCTCCATAGTGATCGGGGATCGGCTCCAGCTCTCTGCACCATCAACTTTGATATAATACGAATACAAGGACAAACAAAAAAGTGCACTTTAGGGTTATTCTGGTGCATGATAATAAAAGATCACAATAAGGGTTCTGAGCCGTATATCCAGAATAAAATCACATGATTTTACCAAATAAAATAACATTTAAAACAAATGATTTCAACACTGAATTAAAAGAAAAAATTTATTTAAAATAGTTTTTAAGTTGGTATATAGTTCTTTAACTCAGCTCTTTTTACTCCAGAAGGTAACGTGGCTCATGTCCTGCATCATAAAAGCCCGAAAACGCAAAAAAGGAAAAAAAGGAAAAAAAAGACAACAACAAAATAGATGTTTGTAATTTTGTCCTCTTGGGTGCGCCTCTCTTTGTGTATCCATCCTCATATTTCAAACAGAAATCTAATCAAGGCTGGCCTGGGCCAGACATCTCTGACTCTCATTACCTGAGGACGGGGTGATGGATGCAATCGGTGTGGCAATGATGCTGCTGGGGTTGAGGGCGGCGAGCTGCTGCATCTGAACGGCCGCCACCGTGGCAACGGGAGACAGGTAGGCCGACTGCGCCACCAAGGCCTGCTGCTGCATCAACTGGAGAGAAAAAGGAACAGATGAAGAGGTGGAGGGGAGGAGGTTTGATGTTTACCACTCTCAGTGTGTGTCCCCAGAGCATAATCTCATGCTTGAAAAGTGCAGAGGCGCAAAACAAACTTTCAAATATGGAAACAAACATCACGCATTCAGTTGGCGATTTCTGGCGACTGCAGCTGCCTCACTTGGTCCAGATTTTCATTATTAACCAGCTAACGATGAGATACAGTCATAAAAACATAATTTAATGCAGTTATGATGCCTCTAAATGTAAAGGGGACATCTGAGCACTGCAACATGACACAGCCGCCTCTACAGCAGCAAAACAGAGCAGCCGCTTCACGATGGTCACATTCAGCAATTATGGCAGATCTATCAGTCTTTACATCATGTTGTACGCTCTGGGTCTGGTTTGTGGGTTTTTTTCACTGCTTTCGTAAATCTCCCTTAAATTAAACAGATTAAATTTGGTTTGCTTTTTTTGCAGCAAGATTGCACAGTGTCCCAAATGCATCAACAGATACATCATGAGTGAAAACACTGTCAAATTGCTTTAAGCGTCACAAATTGAACAGCTGTAAATGAGGCAAATCTAAAGACATTTGCTGTGAACGGTCAATTAACTGCAACAAATGCAGCACTTTACTTGAATTTACTATTTTTACTATTGAAATGTGGCATTGACATTAAATTACTTGAACGCATATGAAACACATATCAGTGACTGAGAGTTAATCGCGCTGCTGTTTGGGTGTACACACACACACACACACACGCAAACCAATAAACTTCGGTAGGCTTATGTTTACTCAAAGAAAACATGAAGTCATCTCAATGCAGTCGATTCTCTACCGCAGGACCAATTTGCCAGTTGTCATGCAAATGCACTTTGCAGGGAATAAGTACGCACTCAGATGGATAAAGTTACACAGGATGGATCTCATTAGAAAAATCTGTGAGGTTCAAGCATGATCTCAATCTATTTATCCTCCCAACAAGGCAAATATGGCTGCTGAGTTAAAATCGTGGACAGGAAAACAAAGTAAACTAAGCTAAACAAAACTTATTTTATCTGTAAGTTACCGTGGAAATAAACTAAAATAAAAAAAATAAAATAAAAACTGATCTTTCAACAAACTTGTCTGTGTGTGTGTGTATGTGTGTGTTCCTCACGGCCTGCGTGTAGGCGTTGTAGGCCCCGAGGTGCAGGGTCATGGGACTGATGACACCCAGCTGAGAGGCCACCTGCTGCATCCGCCTGAGTCCTCGCTCCTTCTCGGAATCGGCAAATTTCACCACCAGGCTGGACGAGGCGCCCTGCAGAGGAGACGCCGAGATTCATGACTCCATCTGTCCGAAGCTTTTCACATCAACACAAGTCGCAACATCCAAAAAAAGATCAAGATGAAGTCAGGTCATAACATGACGCACGGAGGTTTTTCAAAGACACAAAGGCTCACCAGCTAATCACAGAGTCATGTACGTCCTGTCCGGCTACATCATATCATAGAACTTCATAAAAAATGAGAAATAAAGCATTAAAGGATGGTAATGCTAAACTAAAAATAGGCTGTTCATAGTGAGTACATGATGCAAACATTCACAGTGTAATCTGTAGCTCGGAGTCCCCAAACCTGGAGTTCAAACAGTGAAAAATGATTGGAGGTGTAGGTTGAAGCTGAGACGACTTCCTGACTTTGCTGCTTTCTGAAACAAATAAATCAATCTCACAATCAAGAATTGCTGATTTGCATTGAGCTAGAGAGGAATACAATGTAAAAAAAAAACAAAAAAACCCAACCTTTTCCATATTCATCAGCCTATAGTCAGATGCAGATGATTTAGCAGTGTGGCGGCTCTGTGCAGAGGTGGGCATCCAGCTCAGGAAAAACTCTGAGCGCTCAGTGAGCTCAATCATTGGCACTGTTTAACATCTACGTTCATGACTTTGCAACGCTCAGATCAGAATGCATGGCAGCACGGCGCATTGGAGGGAACAAGCTGCCGCGCCCCAAAAAATACCAGAAAAACACCTAACTGCACACCTAAAGAGCCGTGAAAGTCTGCAGTGCTTTTGAGTAAATGTTGTGTGAACTGAGAAGGCTAAAGATTAACAGAAGAGGAAAGGTGATGAGGGTTTGTTCTGCAGCCGCTGCACATATTTTCCATGATCATGTCAGGGTGGCAGGTGGAGCTCAGTTAAAAAAATTAAAAAATAAATAAAAACGGACGGTAAAGTAGTATAACAACTCTAAACTTCCGAGTAAATCCACTGCAGATCCACTTCAAACAAAGAAAATCCACCTTTTGTAGTGACCCCAGTCAGAGCCCAGACTTTAACTCAATAAAAGTGTAATGATCTCTTAAGGGTACATAGCTGAAGTGACTCAGCTCTCTAAGGGAGAATGACTCCAAATCCAGCCCTGAATACTGCACAGGACTGATCCACGGTTAGCTTTTTTTTCTTTTCTTTTAAGGTTATTGCAGCTGAAGAAGGTTGATCAATTATTAAATGCATGGATTCACTTACTTTTTTCTCAGGCACTGTGAATGTTTAACGAGTGTGGACAATAAAAACATGACAGGTTCTAATTTTCCATGTTAATATGATCAGCTTTGATGCATTTGTGTCTGTCTACACTTCTAAATTCGATGAATATCAAATGGCAGTTTATAATCACATGTGGAAAAAAACATTATAATCCTCTAATAATGATAATTGACGTGTGTGTGTGTGTGTGGGTGTGTGTGTGTGTGTGAGGGGTCAGCAGTGAGAAGTGGTGACTGTGAGCTGAGGTACCGTGTCGAGGGTCTGAACTGCATTATCTGAGTGTGTGTGTGTGTGTGTGTGTGTGTGTGTGTGTGTGTGTGTGTGTGTGTGTGTGTGTGTGTGTGTGAACTTACAGGTAAAGTACGGCTCCCATGCAGGGCGTTAATGGCAGCCTGGGCCTCTGCGTTGCTCTGGAACTTTACAAATGCACACCCTACATGAAATGACACACCATTAAGCACGGCCGCACACACACACACACACATTCACACACGTGTGACACACAAGCGGCGCACACACACTATAACAAAACTACCTCCCTTTAAAAATACATTAGAAGCCGTCTTACATCCAGCGCTTCATCAGTTACCGTGGCATCATTAAACGTGGTCCACAGAACATTCATTGCTTCATCAATCACATCCCGTAAACCACCAAACGCATCATTAGCCATGACCCATAAAACCTATTGCACTATTAGTCATGCCTCATGCAACAAACGCAGAAGAATCTAGCATCTGTGTTTGAACTGTCGCCGGACTTTGATTTACAAGGCAAATATCATTAGCGCTGTTGTTAGTGACAATAGTCGTTTATTTCGATCATGTGATGGGAGCGCGCTGTCGTGCGAGATACAAATACAAACACTTAAACAAAGTCAATACCACTTTTACACCCGGAGTCCAGTTACAACTGTCTCTCACTACAAGACTAAAGGGGAGACTTGTTTAAAGGCGTTTCTGGAAATTATGCAGGGTGAGGAAAAACAAAACTTTGATACAGGCTGCGTGCAATGCAATGGAGATCTGTGGAGACGACATGAGCAAAAAAAACCAAACACTTTCATATATGAAGATGACGCTTTCCAATTAATACCTCAAAATAACGGTGCTCTTTCTTCTCTTCTTGGATCATTTGCATTACTTTCTCTCTTATTGATCACATGCACATCTACCTCCTATTTTTGTGTGTGTTTGTGCTTCTGACTTTATTTTTATTAGGACATAATCACCCGTTTTTGAGGACATTCAAGTGTTTTTTGTTTTGTATTTTTATCTTTTTTACATTAACAGATGTTTGAAAATGCTACTTTTCCGCTTCACCTTCAGCTTCCATTATTGCAAGCAAACTCCATAAAAGGCTTTGAAAAGGGTCAGAACTTTTAAACACCGAGCAACTCCACCTGAATTCTAAAAACTAAAAGCTAGAAGCTAGAATCCAGAAGCCGGCCCTCACATAATGCCTCATATCATTCCTCCACCTGATCGATGTACGCACTTTTCACAGCAAAGCGGATTATTGGGGACTATGGAGGAACAATCAGGGAGTCATGGGGGACTGCTGTGTTTATGGCTTTCTGATGGACCTCACAGCAGCTTTTTCATCATTTCCTCTGGACTACGAGCTCTCTGGAGATATTGCCTCTTTATTACAGAGCAAAACCGACAAACTTGCGGTGGGTTTTCTATGAGTTTCTGTTTTCGGCACTATGGAGGTTTCCATCAGAGGAGCGATGGCAGCTACACTTCAAACACAAACCCAGATTTCTTGTGTTCTGATTGATTCTTTTTCCTCTCGATGAATGACAATGAGTGCATTTTAGAATAGTTTTAAAATAGTTTGTAAAGTAAATATAGACTTCGTAGGAATTAAATCTCACTTCTGTGGACACAAATGCACTGGTAAGGTGAAAAGAGCAAGATTAAAATTTAATTGATTAGGAAAATTACAAAACCTTGCTACACACTTTTTTTAAACTTAAATTTAATCAGATGGGACTTGCTTTAATTAAATAAAGTCCTTAATTCTTTTATTCGGCTTATTAACAACAATACAACAGATTTTTCAAAAGCCTTTTATTCAAATGCATTTTACTATTTTAACTATTTCAGAATAACAAAAAGCACAAAGAGGATTCATTCTATATTTCTTGATCTGTATGGTAAAAGTAGAGGACGTTAAGAAGATGAAGCTCCCTGAATCTTTGAAATCAAATCATACATTACCTCTTATTGCATCTATTCAACGACAGGGCGGCTCGCAGGCTCCGTTATTATAGAATCAACTCCCACTTCCAGTTCTAGAGGCTCACACTGACTTTACGTTCAGGCTCAAACTTTTTCTGTGTACGGTTCGTGGGAGGTGTAGTGACCCTGAACCATTTTCTAAGTCAACATGCTAAAGGTTTTGACTGTCCAGATTCTGTAACGAGCCTGAGCCTTGTATTGTCTTCACTTTCTGTGCATTCATGTGAGTATTGTATCTCATTAATTTCCTCTCTTTGTATTCTTTTTCAGTCGAGCTAAAAGCTGCTGACCTGTGGTTCCTGCCCTCATTGGGATAAGTTGATTAGTTTAATGTGAGTCGTTCAGTGTCCTGGTCTTAACTGGATCTGCTTTAGTGTGTGTGTGTGCGTGTGTGTGTGTGTGTGTTTTTGTTTTGTTTGTTTGTTTCCAGTTAAATGGACGTTTTCCTCTCGGTGCTTGCTTTTCTGGAATGTTTTTCTACTTTATTGGAATGCTATGTGCCGTCAAATGATTAAGTTGTATTTGGCAATGCATAAATGAGACTAAATTTAAATAAGTTTTAAATCACTAAATTTCTACACTTTTCCAGGAGAGCGATGCTACATACAGCTGATCGTTTGTAGCTAAGAAACAAAAACATCGTCAAAGTTCATCCATATGACTCCTTTAAAACAGAATCAGTCAGAATCTGTTATATTGCAGAGACATAATAGAGTGTGTTGTTATGTTATTTTTGTGCGGTTATTTTCTTGTAAAACATCCTGTTTAATTCGTGATTTTCACAAAAATTAAAAATCTTTGAAAATTTGGTTTCATGGAAAGTTTCATGTTGACAGTTTTGATTGTGATGATTGTGGGCTCCGACAATAAAACAAAAGGAAAACAACAATTCATCTTAATAGATATTGTATTTTGATTTTCATGAGCTGAAAATATAAAGAATAATATAAATAATAAAATGCTTGAGCTATTTCAGTTACTGTGTATGAAACACATGGAAATTCATAGTTTTAGTCAAATCATGGGGACAACAAACTTTTCCTTTGTTTTCTATTTGATGAGATGAGTCTTCATGATGTGACTTTACCTTTGCTGGTCCCATCAGGCCCACGGAGAACCGTGCACTCCTCTATGCTCCCGAAAGGCTCGAACATTTTCCTCACATCTGCGTCCGTCTGCTGTTTCCCCAGCATACCCACAAACAGCTTCCTGTCTTCTAAGGGGAAGGAGAACGCCAAGGTGGGAGGGAGAAAACAGGATCATGTGTGGACGATTGGAGTGAGGTTGAAGAAGGGGGGAGGATTGTTTCATGATGGAGGTGACACGAGCGGCGAGAGGGGGAGGAGAGGGGGGAAGGGAGAAGTGCCATGTCACTGTACATGCATGAATAACAGTAGGACAACAACAGTGCAATAAGCTGTTACATGGCGGGGCCGCGGTTCGCCTGCGTTACTCAGCAGTGCCACCAGAGTGCGGCAACACGAGCAGCACAACAAACAAACAGCATCTGGCGGTGACTCAAATGTTTGTCACCCTCTGCGTTGTCGGAGAAGCTGCTCCTTCTGTCCCCGTCTGTGATGGATCAGACCAGTGTTTCTGCATGTTTGAGCCCATTCACTACAAATCACCGACGCCTTACAGTCCCGCAGACTATTCTCCGACAGCACACAAAAGGCTGAGAGTCATTGTTTCATTCTTCAGACTACCCCGGCCTGCCATTTCTTTGTGATTATAGCGTGTCATGGAAATCAAACGCCAGAGACTTACAGCATGTGACAAAGTCACAGTGAACAATGTCTACATCGCTCACTCACATATGGCTTGAAAGTCACTGACATGGACAGATGAGTGAGCTTTGACTGGAAACTCTTGCCCGTACCGTAATTTGTTTGTTTTTTTAAACATTATTTATCAGTATGGTGATTGGTGTGGATGATGGATGTGAGAGAATGAAAAGCATCACAGTAAAAAAGAGATGTAAAGGAAATAGCATTCTTGACCATAAAAGTAATACTTTTAGATTCAGAACTTTAGGACTTTCTCGCAACTAAATCAGTTCAAGCTGTGAAAGCATTGATCGAGCGTATTGTGTTTGTTTTATATGTAATTTTCACTAGTCAAATGCAACCAACTAGTTTAGTATCAGATTGTCAGGGATGCCTTTATAGGGAATATTTGCACCAAGCAGAAGCCTGCAAGCTGATGAGGCTGATGACAAATTACAAGCACTTAATGTTGCATGCAAGTCGGCTTTGTAACTATCCACAGATCTGGAAGCTGGAAAACTAAAAGACTAAGATCTTGTATGGTTTGAAGGGCGGCTTCATATATCCTTTTAGGATGTTTTGGAATATTTTCATACAGCAAATCATGAAAAGCAACTCTTGATGAGTTCAAAAAAATACGTGCGGAAAAATCCCAAGAATTAGCATAATTGCTCCACTTTACTTTGATTGTGTGCAAATTTATCTCTGCAAGGTGGCCCTAACAGCAGAAATGAAACAGGAGTATTGGATTGCTAATGCCATCTGTGCCCAACAAAGCATGTTATATATGAATTTTAATGAGCTAAAACATATCAAACACATCCCTCAGGCCTTTGAAATAAGTCTCGGAAACAAACTGTTGAAAAGTTGAACCTTCTTCACAGCGGATATTATTATTTGGTCACAGCGTGACAATGAGTCAGTGTGTACAATACCAGGATCCTAAAAGTGAAGCAGCTAAATAGAATTCAACCATCATTAATTTTATCATCTACACCTGCGCTTCCCACTGTGGGATGTGAGGCTGTGGTGAAACAAATTATTGCAAACAGAATGCTGTAAAAAGAAATGAAGATTTGGATTATTTCTTGGATGCCGACTCAGATATCAGAGCGTTTCCAGCAGTGGGACATCCTGAGTGATGCGGCGCAGAGCTCCATTTAAACAAAAAATAACGGCTTAACATGTGAGACAGAGGAGCTACTGAAGCTCTGGCGAGTTTTCCTTTTTTTTCTCTCTCATGTTTTTAGATTGATTTAGCTCGGTGACGCCAACCCGTGTCATTAAACTTGGCACTCTTCAGAAAAGGAAACGGTGATGTATAAATAACTCCCTCCTACAACAGACCTGAGTGCAATTAATCGTCTGGTTTATATGAAACAGACTTAAAATACAAACACAAGGATCAGAAATGGAGCTGGATGGTTTACACTTGTTTCAAGAGCTTTTGACTTACAAAGTTGATCTCATAAAGGTTAAGACTTGAGAGACGGATTGATCATGTTTCAGGGCAGAGGGATCTTCATTACAATCTGCAAGAAGGTATGTCCAGCTGTGTTCGGCACATCCACAGTGGGTTAATCGTGCGGCCTTATAGCTTCAGACACAGTGTGAAATGTACAGGTGGAGTTGGACAACATCAAAAATATCCAAGCTGACTCTGGAGGGGAAGTTCACATCCTGCAGGTTATCTGTGCTCCGATCAGCATCGGACATTTACTTGTTTCGCCTGGTGTTAACATGGCGAAACCTCTTTGTGTCGGTGAGCAGCTATTCAATAAGCGCATGGCTTTCAAAGCGGGAAGCAGTTAATAACACGGCTTCATTGGGTTTACTTTATTTGTGCAATAAAGGGTTAACGACTAAAAAACCCTCCTCACACATCACAGTGTCATCACAACACTAGTGGAGTTGTTAACGCAGATATTTTTGGCAGTCCTACTAAAAAGGCGGGGTGTGATTCACTGGGAGGATGAGGGGATATACTCCTCTTGTCTCCAGTCCCCCTTTAGTACCCCCCCACGCAGCCGCCCTTCTGTTTAATAATTTTTTTTTACCACAGGAAGAATAAAACACATCTTCCCAACATGGTGACTACTAAAACCACTAAACCATAAAACACACCATATAAATGTGTTTTAAAATTTAAGTGAAACATCGACGTTGCCTCTCATGAAACTGAACTTTGAACACATTTTGAATGTTGGATTTTCTAATTCAATCATAATCAGAATACTTGAATAATCCCAGAGGATGAGATGACTCAAGTTTTGGATTTTTTTCAAAAATACAAAAGATTGCTTTTAACAGCATAGCTTAAACTTTATTTATTGTTCTTTTATCTCTCTAAAGGGCACCCAGTGTGGAGGTGGTGTTTGAACAGGTGCTGTGTGTCCAGGTGGGGACAGGTGTCTCTTACCCCCTCTGCTCTCGCTGTCTGCGGGCTTCACCTGGATTGGACGGTTCATCTGGAAAGACAGAATAGGTCGGTTCAAATACAGGTCAGAGGGTGTTGCTATCAACACAGGAAAAAAAACAAAAAAAAAGAATTGCTGAGGAAAAAACAAAAAAGGCAGTAATTTGAATTTCAGTGTGGCATTTAATCAAATTTACTCCCTGCTATTTTTCAAATTGAAGAGATAATCTCCATGTGTATTCTGGCTCGTGTAATCCTTCATGTAAATGCTATGATGGAACAAAACAGGGGGCATATTTGTGCATGTATGAGTGTTTATTGTGAGTTTGGCCTGCGCTCCAGTCGCCTTTATTTACACACTAATTTCCTCCCGTCTCCTCTTTTCGGCCAAGCTCCACTCCAGCACGCCACGGCTGACACTGATATGTGCGATATTACATTTGCACCGTCATACAGTCTCTCTTTCTCTCATCACCACCTCCTCTCTCTCTCTCTCTCTCTCTCTCGCCTCTCAGAATCTGCTCTAATCCTGCCGTCTATCGTTCGCTCTCTCCCTATCACACAAAACCAGGAAAAGCACACACCCACGCGGGATTGGGGAAGTGATAAGATTAAGAACACTCGCCAGCTAATCTGGATTAAAGGAGCACACAGCATTAGAACAGTCAGAGATTTCAGAGCTTGACGGAGATGCAGAGACGGACACAGACAGGGGTGAGAAAGGACATGGAAAACAAAAGAATGATGGGAAAAAAAGGGAAGAACTCACCACACGAACAATTTAATAACCTTTTTTTATATAATTCAGGTAAAGACAAGCTGCTAAAATGCATCACTTCTCTATTGTCCTCCCCATCTATTTAACTGAAACCCTTATGTGCAATTGTGCACACATCAGTGCCTTGGCAGCTTGTCCTTCAAATGTATAGAGCATGAAAATGGTGAAAAGAGGTATTGAATGAAATGAAGAAAAGAACGAACGAGCGAGGGCAGAAAGGGGAAAAGGGTGGAGGAGGGGGGTATGAGTGGGGAGGAAGGGAGCATATGGAGGGGAGGGGGAGGGGAGGGGAGATGAGTCGAGAGGTGAGAGCAACAGAGTGACACTCTGTTAACTGTGGCTTAATGAAGGTCTTAATTATGGAGCGGCTGACATTTCAGCCAGTCACTGATCCCGTGTCACTGATTGATCCGCTCTGATCGGTCACCAGGAGACGCCATCGATCGGTGGCCACCACCCCCTGCAGCCGGGACCGGCATGAACAAACACTCTGGCCTTTGCCTTTACCGCCGAACCGGAGCCGCCAGGTGAAATAGCAAAAAGCACCTGCTGCAGAGTCTCCTCACTGAGAGCGTTCAATTGATTGCACCAATTAATGGGATGATAGAGTAGATTGAGGAGCAAAGACTCAAAACCATCATCCAATCAGTCAAGCAAATGGAGGCCTGCTCCTGCAGGCGTTGAATAGTAATTTTTAGTTTAAATTATAGGTAAAGTTTTGTGCAGCGGTGAAGATAACATCATGCTGATGAGGCTTGCGTGCTGAAAGCAGAAGTACCCGGAGTGAAGCGCTCAATAAATATCACTAATGTTATGGCGACAGGATTCATTCGTTTTCTCCTGTCTGCTGTTTACCACCTTTTTTCCCCCCTCCAATTATTTCTCATGGTATTTGCACACCAGCAACACGCAGTTCAACAACTGCTGGTGAAGATTACACACATAGGAGATTTGACATTTGTAGCCATGCTGATGTTTCAAAAAAAATGTTTTTTTTTTTGTTTTTTTTTTAGGTAAGTCAGCTTATTTTTCTACATCATTCCAAATAATAAGATAATTATAGAAAATATGCCTTCAACTAAATAACATTATTAAACAATCCTGAAAAGGAAAGAAGTTAAATCTCCCTCCATCTCATTCTCTCCTCTACTCTTCACTACATCCATGGATAGAAGCTTTAGGTTGAATCTGAAGTCCAAAGTAGTTTGTCTGCATCACTTTAGCGACTCTAAAGTTCCCTGAACTCACACATATTGTAGGTACAAACTGTCCGTTATCAGGCCAAATGTCTCAATGTAGGACAGCCAGATTGCAAAGTACATGAAGGTGAACCACCTTAAGATTCAGGGCACTCTATATATACATCTGATAGTAGACATTTTCCCTCCGCATTGAGATCATAGCAATCATTTGTACACACCTTGACATTGAAATAAAAAAATCACAAAAACAAAGACAGCCGATTTAACATGAAAATATATAACAAAATATTCAGTAACCAACACGGGGACCCCAAACTCTCAGACAAACATCTTGCTCATAATTGTAGCTGATTTGCTTCTTTGTTCACTCAAAACACAAAGTGTTTTTTTGTACACTTTGTTCTGCTTTCTGTAATCTTCTGGATGTTCTGCAGCAGATCTACAAAATTTCCAGGAGGTTCCATTTAAAAGCCTGGGTCTTTTGTTAATGATGTGTGCATTTTTCTATGGCCTTATAACACACCTGAAAATATATAATTATAAAATACCTTCAGATTTGAACAGTAGGGGACACTTTAATACAGATCTTTCTTGCTTCTTGTTCTTCTTACCTGGTCTGTATATGGACTGGTTTTTTACTTTAGTGTTTCTACAATCAGCTATCTATGTATCAATCTATATGAAATGGTTTTAGCATTATAACTACGACAAAAATGTCTGTTTTAAGCAAATGAACTCCAAGCTGAAGACCAGGAATACACAACAGCTTGTTGTTTACTGATCTGATCTGGTGATGGGAATGGTTTTCTTTTATCTACAACACAGAAAACATGTTGCAGGTCTGTCCTCTACGGTTGGTACCACATTTTGCACTTGCTATACGTCTAAAAAAGCAATACGCACTGACAAATTCTCCCATAAAATTGGCACTAAAGCCAGACAGAATCGTTTAAAAGAGACATAAAAGATAATTCATCTCACACTTGAGTGAGGTAATCAGAGCTGATGTAAGAGACTCATGGCATCAGTGTATGTGGTCATGTTGATTCAGACAGTGTGCCTGAATGATGGTTATTAACAGAAAGTCCCTGGGCCCATATGCTGCTGCCGTATAGACAAACATTGAAGGCCGAGGTGGAGATAAGGAGAAGTACGGCAGATGGCTCGGGAGATTGGGGCTGGAATATATAAGAGGGGAAAACAGTGAGAAGTGGAGGCCATCAAGGCTGTGCCACTTCAGATCGGCTCGGCAACCAGCCTTGGCGCTCTGACGAAGACCACACTCACATGGCCATCGTCATGACAACGCCGACGATGATGAGGATGATGACGACGACGTTGATGATGATGATGAGAACCCCACATCAGGTAAACAAGGTTGCTCGGAACGGCGTGCCGGAGAGAGAGCACGGTGAAAAACAAACGAGGAGGACAAAGGGTGCTTCTAGGTCAGGAGATAGAGGGATTAGAAAGAGCGAGGGAGGGAAAAAAAAGGGTGGGGGAGAAGGGAAAAAAAATCAAAGATGACAAACAGAAGGAAAGGAAAAGAAAGGGAAGATGGGGGAGCGATTTTGCCTGTTGAATGTTGACGCTGCCTCGAGAGCAGATGCAGAAGCAGGGAGAAAAATATCTCACTCTAAGCCTCAACCACTAACGCACACTTTACAGTAATTTGCTCTTCCCTCCTCCTCCTGTTGCTCCCCTCCCCTCCCTTTTCTCTCTTAGGCTTGTTTACAAAAACAGTCCCATACTGTGCGCAGAACAACACACAGGAAAAAAAAAAAAAAAAAAAAAAACCTGCCTGATCAACAACCCATTTTACCTGTGTGTGTTTTTGCTATTTGATTTTTATTTTCACCTTCTCTCCCTGAGCACTCTATTTTCAAATACGCCGATATCATAGAATAGGGATGGGCAACTTTCA
>OMNM01037802.1:75072-90379 GCA_900302745.1 Parablennius parvicornis | reverse complement strand
AAAAAAAAAAAAAAAAAAAAGAAATTGACTATTAAATGAAAAAGCTGCCATGGTTGAAATGTGCAGCCTAAATGAACTATTTTAGCAAAGTGAAATAATGGTTATAAAAGTTTAGATATTTGTGTCAGAAAATTATTCAGGCTAAATTGCGTCTTTATCTACAGTCAGCTGGTTCAGCTAAGAAAAAGAAAAGTGTGGATAATGTGAAATCACACCTATTTGACCTTTTCCAAAAAGTCCTTTCTGCAATTCATAAACACACAGAGACACAACGATATGACTGTATTTGAAAGTATTTACAAAAAAAAGATTTCACAGCCATCATTACAAAATATAATGGAGGGACTGAATGTTGCAGATTGATCTAAACTTTTAATTAATTCAAGTTAGCATAATGGAGAACACAACGTTTTTCTATTTCATTTCCTGACTGGACGCCACTTTGTCAGCTCTGCGTGAACATTGAAAAAAAAAAAATAAATAAATAAATAAATCTACCCAGTAAGTCAACGCTGAAGCAACAAATTGCAGGTAAACATACATCCAAGAGGTCACACAAACAAAGTGATGAGTTCTCCGTTCTGGACAAAGGTGGCACGGATACAAAGCAATATGGCCAATAACCCCTAAATCCAGTGCTCCTGCTGCTAAAGGCACCGGCAACACCGAGTTGCAGTAAATTCGAGCAGCATGTCACTTTCACTCCGTCGAGTCATTTGAGTTCTCTGATGTCACGTTTTAACATGCAAGGTTTACCGGGTCGGAGGAGGACGCCTGCACACCGAGTCGGAGCGACTCCAGCTACCGCACAGGAGAGAACAAATAATCACAATACAACAACTTCCAGTGTCCTTCATCACGCCAACACATGGCTCAAACGTCTGCTGCCCACCACACGGACTACTTCTTTAAATTCCTCCGCCAAAGCATTATCAAGACACAGAGACGACTGCATACATGTTTGACGCGTGGATTGTAAAATTGTTTTAAATATTTATAATAAAGAAGATGCTGCATTCCTGTAGGAAATCGAGTGGAGACGAGCTTTAAGGACCCGGAGTTCAGTTTTTCTGCGTAAAAAGCTTTTGTTGAAATATGAATTTTATTCTTGTACTGATTGACCGTCTGCTGTTGTGGATGAAATATGACGTGATTGTTCTCATCTATTTTTGACCAACTGGAGAAAATTAACCTTTTGTCTGTTTTGCTTCTTGTGGTTTATGTTTTCTCACGTGTTAAGTGTCCGATTCCCTCACGGTTCTCATTTGTCACGTGATCTCGTCGTTTCTGGTGTTTGCCGTCTCTTTATTTCTATACAAGCGTCACTCTGGCCATGAGATTTAATCGGTTCCCGTCTCTACTTGTTATGTCCTTGTTTGCAGTCGTGTTATTTCCACGTCATCTTTCTGGCTTTGAACGTCACATGACTTTTCGGAAACTTCGTCCGTGCCTGCGACTTGGACTACGATCCACGCTCCCTAATTCCCACAGTGGGTCTGCTACATCTTCTTCTTATTTACATTCACGAACACATCTGGCGTCATCACACATACATCTTTTCATCAAATGTTTTCCACATTAATCCAATAATTCATCGAAAAAAAATACTGTTATTTATGTAAATAAAAATAAAAAAAACTGAACTATCCATTAATGTTAATATAAAAAAATAATGTCTATTCATGAAGCCTTAATGTCACCACATTTCTTTTTACTGTTGTTTTCATGTATTCCAGTCAACAGGACTAAAGAGGAACGTGTCCACTGTGAAGTGACCGTCAGTTGTCAGATACCCTGACCTCTGACCTCAGCCTAATCTCCTGTGTGCGTCCGACGTGCGTCATCAAAGCAGATTGCGTTGGCTGCCTCCTCGTCCTCCTCCTCCTCCTCCTCCATCCCTCCCTCCCTCACAGCCCCCTGCCACCCACAGTGGGTTTTTGGTCAAATGTTGGGGTCTCCCTCCAGCTTGGTGAGGTCCGACGCCGTACCCATGAACATGCTGCGGCCTCGCTCCAGCCGGCTCTTCTTGTCCGTGAGCCGGAAAGCCTCCATGAACTCGTCGATGTCGATGCTGCCGTCGTGGTTGCTGTCGATGGTGACGGCCAGGTCGGAGATGGCCTCCTCCGTGATCTCCATCTTGAGGTAAACGCTCAGCAGCTTCCAGGTCTGCCGGAAGTCCTCTATGGAGATGAAGCCTGAGGCAGAGGGTGTTTACCGGTCAGACAGATGCAGGGAGGGGAAAAAAAAATGTCAGAAACAGGAGTCGTTGCGTGGGCGTGCGTTCAGCAGTCGGCACGAAGGACGCCGGTGGATCACTGGGTTAATCCGCATCCAGCTTCAGGAGATCGTGACCTGTTATCCTGACATCTTCCACACGTGACCGGTGGATTAATGGAACTGACGCCTCGTGGAGGGAAGACACTGTTTATACCCCAACCGACCAACATTTACGACACACATCTTTTCTGTTTTGGACTTATGGCATCTCGATGCAGCCGTTTCCCGTCGGCATCACGAGTAAAGCAATTCAAACATTATTATTATATTACTCTGGAGATCTGTTCTGGTGCACCTGCACTTTTGTTACCAGCCCCCAAATCTTCAGAACATTGTTAATTCAAGGAGAAAATAAGACAACAACAACAACAAAAAATGTATACAAATGATTTCTTTTTTTCTGGGTCAAACATTGTTTCACTGATTTTGTTCATTTCTGTTCATACTTTCTTGACACTGTTGGTATAAACTGTCAAAACATCGAAGCATCCAGATGTTTAGAGGGAGGCAGAGGAGGCTGACACGTACGACACAATACTCCCCATTTAAGAGAGACGATGAATAAAGGTGATGCTTGGTATTTACAACTTAAATCTGCCTGCAGAACTAAACAAAATACTGCAAAGTGGTACAAAGTGAAACTTTTCAAATTATTATCTTAAAAAAAAAAATAAATAAATTGGGGCGTAACTTAGAGGGGCTTTAATTTCTCTGATGATAAAAAGTACAAGTAAACTTAAATCTAAAGTAAATAAACTGTTCTGTGCTATTAACATTTTTTTTTTTTTTAAATGAAGTGAAAGGAAACCTACATATATGGCAGCGTACTGCTGAGTTACCTGAGTTGTCAGTGTCTACAATTCTGAAGATGGTCTCCAGAGTGGAGCGATGGCGGTACAAGGTCTCCAGCAGACTCTGGTCGATGTGCTAGAAGGTGAGAAATGCAGAGTGAGAAAAAAAAAAATGCTTTGCTGTGTCTGTTTTTCAGGTTTTTTTTTTTTTTTTTTTTAATAATTCAATAATACACTGTGTACACAATATACAGTGAAGTGATAAATAGAAAAAAAAGTCAGTTTTGACTTTTAATATCTTCTGCAGACATGTGTTGGCATCCTTATTCTATCTATTTGGACGAAACTCTTCGAAGTAAATATCCTGCTGCTGTATTTTAATATAATGTGAACATTTTAGATTCAGGTGAGTCGGCTTCCTTACGTCTGTGTCTTTGTGCCCTTTGATGGCGAGCTCGCTGAACCACTCCTGGTAGTCGACCATGCCCTCGCTGGTCTTGCAGGTGACCAGCTGACAGCGCAGCATCCTCCAGGGTAGGTTGAGGTGCATCACGCTCTCCACCACAGAGGCCCAGTCGTTCAGAGACACGCGGCCTAACGCCGGGAATATCACAATATTTAAAGGAGGGAAACACAGCACAGAACATATTGTAAGTATTATGTGCCCTAATGTGAGAGTTTTAATAAAATGTGGACTTTCTTCTGTGATGCAATTCAAAATCTGAGCTTTCAAGTCAGCCTTCACGAACACCACGATGATCAGTTTTGTTTGATACAATCAGAAAAGTTTCAAACACCAACGGCTATTGAGGTTCCATTCAAAGCTCACATGAAAACTCCAGTATTAGGGATTGAACCACCAACCCTCGGGTCAAAAGACCACCGCACTGAACCACCTGACCCACAACTACCAATGATGCTAAGCTTTGGCTGCAATAATTTACATGGTGTTTTTAATATTCCACGTCCTGAATGTCACATGCTGACACTTGTTTAAACACCTCACCGGTGTTTCTTTACTGAACTGTATCCCTGATGAACACGCCTTTTTGTCTCAATACATCAAGCTGAGGTTTCTGTGAAACTACAAAATGTTCTTGGCTGAACCTCTGGTGAACTTTTTTTTTTTTTTTTTGTTTTCCCTATTCTGTACAGGGATAATCCTGTACCACAAAAGATACAAAGGTTTCAGCTCATATTTCTCTCCTTAGCCGTATATATGAAAAAGCAAAAAAAAAAAAAAAACACATCATGGGATTAAAGGTACAAAATAAAGCGACACCTGATCCGTAAAGGACAAAAGTGGAACTGACGCCACACTCACCTGAGTTGTCTTTGTCGTACTTTTTGAAGGCACAGATGAGGTCGGACTTGTGTGCGAACAGCTGCTCCCGCAGGACTTTAAGGGCTGAGCGC
Source organism: Parablennius parvicornis (assembly GCA_900302745.1). Lineage (NCBI taxonomy): Eukaryota > Metazoa > Chordata > Actinopteri > Blenniiformes > Blenniidae > Parablennius > Parablennius parvicornis. Next base: position 85,895 of record OMNM01037802.1, on the reverse strand, counting down.
TCGGTCCGCCCGACACTGCAAGAAGAGACGGCAACTTAAACAGTGAGGAAGACAGGCATATCAACACCAGCATTGGACATCCATCTATCTCTCCAATATATTTATGAGTACAAACATGGACATGGATAATGGGATGGAATGATATTTCTAGATGGGGGATTTTAAGGATTCAGATAGCCCGCTGGGATTGCGTGGAGTTTCTTGTACCTCTGTCTCACAGTGAGCTCTCTGGTCATGTTGCTGGCCTGGTACTGAATCATATAAGGCACGAGGTCTGGACCCAGCTTCACATAAGCGCCCCTGTTGCTTCCCACATCGTAGTAATTGGAGGCAGAAAACAGAGTGAGGACCTGAAGGAAACCAAAAAAAAAAAAAAGAGAGGAACACTGTGAGTTTTCAGGCAAATCCAAAAAATATAAAGTATACTGGGGTGATAGAGCACTGAGCCGAGGCAGCACACTGTCGGATTGTCAGCGTCTCGCAGTCTGAGCTGACCTTTCGGTTGTGGCAGAACTCGTAGCCGTCCTGTTTGCACTCGTGGGAGCGGATGAGGAGCTGCAGGTTGTGTCGGTTCAGGAAGTCCTCGGTGACGTCGGGGCCCCAATAACAGCCGCCGCCTCGCACCTCGTTGGGTACGCAGCCGTCTTGAGACATGGGGTCGCTCCACAGTAAGTCCAGGACCTGGTACCACAAGAGAACCAGAGCAGGAGATTTCATTTATTAAAAGAGAGCCTGGTATTATATGTCTTTGGTGAATAATCTCTTCCTGGTTCACAGACATTTGCAAGAAAATGCGTCAAAATTAGTCAATCATTGAGTGAAGGACACATAAACTGCTCAATATAAAAATCCAATCAGGTGATTCTACAGCCAGAGTGAAAATCTCAAATAAAAGGTGAACATTTGAGCCCCCCAAAAAAATCCTTTAGAGTTCCTGATATATTGATATCAATATATAAGATAATAAGAACACCTGGATAACATTGCTAAAAAAAACAACAACAAAAAAATCAATAGGTAATACATAATCAAACATCCAAGATCTTGAGAACAATCCTGAACTACTTGAAGACTGGATTCAGAAAATCAAAGTAGGGAGATCAGATCACAGGCTCAGTAGATCAGCATGGTTCGGAGCATCAATCAGCTTCTGGTTGGTCTGTGGTGCGACAATACATGATGTTCCACAAGACCCTGACTGGATTTAGGTACGAAGACCAGGTGGGCCACTCAGTGGCATCATCATCACCCAGCTGACAGGACGTCATTCCATTACCACATGGAGATCTGTTCTGCCCTCCAAGGATCTGCCTCTAGCAGACCATCACAGATCGACCACCGAACCCGTCGTGCTCCAGGACGCTGCAGGTAGCAGAACATCGTCAACAGTGGCTCCAGACCCTGGCACATGTGCTCAGTGTTTACCGGCACTTTGTTCTCTTGGAAATGCCAGTCAGGCTGCATAGTGCTAAGTTGTGAGCACAGACCCCAACTTGTAGACGTCAGGTCCTCATGAGTCTGTTTCTGACAGACTGGGGAGAAACACAGCAGCATCATGAGAAGACTAGTGGTGAGGACACTGGTGAACCAGAAAAACCTCAACCCGAATGGACACAGAGAAGGAACTGGTCTGCAGAACCAGTCTTAAATGGATCTGTCCTGCTAAATACCTTTTCTTTCCAAATGTTGTCTCTCCAGTTGTCATGACAGCAGAGAAATCTGTAGAGAAACTGGAGAGGCTGATATCCCAGGAGTTCGATTCATGTGGGAGTATACTGCCATGAAAACGCTGGATTGTTCATTTTAAATTGATTAAACTAGAGCAGAGTTATTAAAAAAAAAAAGGTAGATTAGATAAACATAGATTTTAGTGGCTGCTCACTCCAAAAATCACTGCAGGCTACATATGACTAAAAGATTAACCTATCAACACTATAAGATAAGTCCCATTTAAAGTGGGACTTTTAAAACAAACTAAATAAATGTTAAATTCCGACATCATACTCAGTGAAATGGACTGATGGAGTTATTGTTTGTGTTTTGTTGTGAGTTTAGGATGCATTACAGCAAACTCAGAAAACAGCACGTTGAACATCTACACAAAAAAGTTTTCAAACATTTAAACTTTAAACATTTAAACTTTTAAACAGTTTGTTAAAACGATCTTTCATTTTAAAACATGATTTAAAGGTAACATAATGTTTTCCAGTACACAATGCGAGCTATTTATTCTGTGATCTGTAAGTTTACTTGACGAAACGTGACATACGAGAGCCAGAAATAATTTTTAAAGCTTTATTTGGCGACCTCCAATCAGAGGGATTAATGACGCTGTGGATTACAGTAATTTCAGCATCGCGTACTGGTACGAAATCCACAGCACCTCCTTGAATGTGAGGTTTGATTACAGATAAAGCGTTTGCCATGCTGAGGCCCCGTAGTAAAAGAAAGTCTATTTATAAATAAAGTCTGACCTGACCTCTGACCTCTGATTAAAAATATCCTTCTCTCCATTACCAAAGTCACAACACCACATCCTCAGACAGAACCATGTGACGGCTCACAGCAAACATATACATAAACACATAAAAGAAGGATTTCTCTTTCTCTATATAAGACAAATCTAAAGTATTTGAAGCAATATAAAATACTTAGAAATATACTGCTTTTGTTTTTTTTTTTGTTTTTTTTGCTTAATGTGGTAATTCTTCATAAATTCTGGATTTAACTTTAAACAAAATACCTACAATCCAGAGCCACATGTGAAGCTTTCAAATGACTCCATTATTCTGAAAGCAGATGAAATGTTCTGTGGTGTTCATGGAGTACGTGTAGAAAAAAAAAAATCGAAACCATATCACATCAGCTCTAAAGATCAGCGCTCACGCACAATAAAAGCAGTCATAACGGGAGTCCACCAGTGATGAATAGTCTGTGAAGGCAGCTTCATATTTACTCCTCAGACGTGATCTGCATTTTCAGCCCATCACACACACACACACACACACACACAAGGGAACAATCACACACAAGCTGATTCACACACACACACAAGAAGAGTCACTATGCACCCATCCATCTTTTAAACTTACTTCTAGAGTCGCACTGATTTCTCACACCGAACGCCTTCGAAATTATTCTGAATAGAGATTCTCAGAACTTCTTTTGAGAAATTATCGGGTAACACAACAAGCAAAATTACAAAAATAAATCCACTGATACAGATAAGAAATGTGTAGCTTGACAGATCAACTGTGTGGTGATCCTACACTTTAGATCCAGTTCACTTTTTTTTTTTTTAAATCTAAGTGTTAATCTCAAGCCTCTGTGAGAATGTAAGCATGTGTGTATGATGTGTGTGTGTCTGCTCTGAAATGTGTATCAACGTTGTCATAAATGATTTCTGTGTGAATGCTTCCTCACCTGCTTCCACTCGTCTTTCACCGAGTCACTTCTGATGGAGTCACTGGACGTGGACGTAGTGTCTTTGTCCTTCTCTTTGTCTGCCACCGGAGGGTTGAAGACCGACTGCCTCCTGCGGGTCTCCAGCTCCTCCATGTTGGCTTTGATGCGGTCGGAGAGGTCCTGCAGCGAACGGTTGTGGAAGCAGTCCTTCGTCCCCATGGGCTTGGGGAAGGTGAGCGAAGGCCGTCTCTGGAACATCTTGTTGGTGGACCAGAGGTCCTCCTCCATGTCCGAGTCGATGGACGTCCCCGTGGAGTTGTGATGTCTCCTCCTCGGAGGCCTGAGTGCAGAGATGTACTGAAGGAAGAGGAGGACAGATTTGGTTACAGACCGCCACAGTCCATCGTCAACCAGCCGAGCACACGCTGGCTCCTCACGTTGTGTCTGTCCAGTCGGGTGAGAAGGCCGAGGTCCGTGGTGTCCGAGATCCCTCCGTGCAGGACCAGCACTTTCTGGTCGATCACTGTTGCCAATGGCAACCAGCTGAAGATCTTCTGCAGCAGCTTCAGGATGCGTTTACCGTGCATCTGCGGAGAAACACAGACATGAAGGAAAAGGTCGACTTCCTACTGTTGAAGGTGTTAATGAGCATTAATCTCTTCTTAGTCATGTGTGACGATCACCTAATGAAAGTGAAATAGCTGAGTTATCCCACTGTCATCTGCTACTTTTATGCCAAAATAAACCATATCTGCTTATTTTTAAAATTTTACTTACGCTGGCCCAAAAAAACCTGACAGCAAGTATTTAGTATTTTTAGTTGAATTATTTATTTGGCCTAATTTGATTATCTTAATATATTAATTAAACACCATTATATTTTCAATTTTAATAAAACGAAGTTAATTACTCTTTGTTATATTATATCACGTTTAACATTTTTTCCCTTTTTAATTATTATTTTTTAGAGCGTAATTCTCAATGTTTTCTTTTTCTCATGTGTATATTTAACAAATCCGACTCTAAATATGAAATCACAAGGATGAAAATACATGAGCATTGTGAGCACAACTACACACCCCTCATATTTTAATTGCATCTTTACTTGTTGTTTGAAATCATAAAGTCTTCCCAACCACCACTTCTTTATTCCACTCCACTTAATGACTTAATTGATGCTTGAATTGTCTGTGGAGGTTATGATTTGGTTGGATTTAAGAGGATTTGGTTTTCGTCAAAAGACGTCACAATGTCAGTTAGGTAAGAATTCCAGCTCTGTCTCATTCAGAAAAGTGGGACATGAGCACACATGTGAACCATTTGGCACATCAGAGGTTTCCTCTGAGGGACCAGCTCCACCTGCCTGACTCATCGGAGGCCAGATGTCCTGCAGCCATCTGGTTTAATGACCTCAAATCCTCTTAGCTGGAAGGAGCACTGACCGTGACTGTGTGCGTGGGGCGGTGGCTTATAATTGAGCTTTCCTGAGAACTGCCAAAGGTGACAGCAGTTACTTTGATTCGCAGCTTTAAAGATAGCAGGGATCAGGACACATTAAGCATAAGTGAGACAATCATGGCAATCTGTTGATGGGGGAAACTATGGCGGTGTATCAGGCTGCCGCACTTACTTTGTATTTAGTCAACACCTCCTTAGTGAAGCCGTATCTAGACCCGCCAGAGAAACACAAGTCAGGAACTCAACTTTATGAACATGTTCAGAGGCAAGAAAACAAATAAAACGTTTAGTTTAACAATCTTTCAGGTAGCTTTAAAAAAAAAAAAAAAAAAAAAAAAATCCACCTCAGGTTGACAATGTGGTCCTCGTGGTTTCCTCTGTTAAGGTGGACTTCAGTCGGGTAGACGAGCAGGAAGGAAAAGAGGATGAGGAGGATCTCAATGGAGTCTCTGCCTCGGTCCACAAAGTCCCCATTGAAGACGTAGGGTTTCTCCAAGGACGGCATTCCATTCTGGGAGGGACAGAGCAGCAACATCAGGTAGCTAAAGACACAGTTTGAACTCTAAAAGTGAAGAAGAACGTGGCAGAAAAGACACCGAATAAAATGTAGAAAAAGTATTAAAATAACATCTGCTGAAATAAATTCAAGCTTTACTCTCATTTATTCAGCTTCACACTGTTCTGACTGGAACTTCTATAATATATATATTACTGATATAATATATTCAGATTCGCATACCAAACTATTTAAGTGGAGAAAAAAATGCCATTTAGAACCCATTGTTCAACAGTAAAAAGCATCTTTGCAATTTTGATTATGATAGTTTGTAGTTAGAGCCGAAGAGCTGTTTCATGACACTATTGAGAAATTGACAGTTTGTTTGTTTTTTTTTTTATATATGAAATTGAATAAAGCAGTGCACACTAAAATAGAGCTATATCTGTGTTTAGAGGGTCCAACCTTGTAGAAAATCAGGAGAAGGTCTTCAAGTTGTCCGTGCAAATCCCCTGAAAAAAAAAAAAAAAAATACACTGACTGAGAGGATCATTCCAAACAACAAAACATTAAGCGGCTATCAAAATATTTGTAACAGAGAAAGACACGTCTAATTTAGGGCTTAATTGTTGACTCAAAAAGACAGATTTCTTTTGCTTTCTTTCAACATCTCTCAAGTCTCTACTCTTATTTGTATCTATAAATCCACACTACTATAAAAAAAAAACATTGAAATGTGTATCAGGAATCTTGTCTTGCGTTCATCTCACCACAGATTGTGATTTCCTTGCTGTGGCAGGTGGAGATGCGACTGATGTTTGGCAACATGCGGAGCAGTTTCCACGTCTCCAGGAGGAGCTGGAGGACGTAGCGAGAGTGCAGCTGCTACTGGGAGAGAGACTCGTCAGCAGGAGAGCCTCATTCTCAAAACAGCTGCGTTTCGTGATCTGCTAATGCTCATCGGACAGATGTTTGTCAGCGCTGCCTCAAAAACCCTCTTTCTACACAATACATCAATCACAGGACAATCAACAAGCTTTCAGATGTTCATCATCACAAGCTGGACGGTCAACCGGAGAGAAGGACATTTCCAACTTTTTGGGGAGAAACATTCACCTGAACGGCAACAACATTTGTGCACCTGCATAAACTTATTCATGGTGTCATCGCTAAAAACACAATTCAACCACAATAGCCAGACTTCATTAGTTTAACCTTCTATGTTTTATAACCACATCCAAGTCGATTTTAAATCTGTATGTATACAGTAAATAAATATCACTATCAGTTTTCTGCAGATTAAAATGGGCCCCGATTTTCTCTGGACTTACATTCAGTGATATGATTATACAAAACGACTGTACATAAACACAATCTATCAATCATGCACCTACTTTCTTGTTCCTGAAGGCTTCGACCAGACCAACAGTCTGCTCCACGGTCAGAGGGAAGGAGAGATGAGGTCCAGAGTAAATCTCGGGAACTTCAATGTTCTGGTAGCAAAAGAACCGCTCCCATTCTGCGTCGCGGCAAACTTCGTTCTCTCGGAAGATGTGCGAGATCAAATTGCCTGCAAGAGCCAAACATTTTTTTTTTTTTTTTTTTTTAAATTCTCGGTTTGACAAATGGAGTAAAACTAATCAGGACGTGCGAAGAGGGATCTTACGTTCGTTGCATGTTGGGGTGAAATTATCCATCAGGTACCCGAGGAAATTATAAAGCTGCACGGAGAAGTGAAGGTGTTTGAGTTCATCTGTGAACAAACGCCCAACATAGTCACATGCGGCGGTGCGTCACCTTTATCTGTGCCTGTTCTCCCGAGTACTCGATGGACTGGAAGATGTGCCACGTGTATCTGCGCCTCATCTCTGTGCGGGCGACGTACTGACGGTACCATCGCTGGATGAGGACGGCAGCTCTCATGGCTGAAAAGAGAAAAGTCAAATAGTTGACCCCGGAATGAGTGTTTGACCTTTGAGGTGCTGAACTTTGATGGTCGTGTGTCCACTGGAACCTACTCACATACCGTGGAAGTCTACTGTCACACTGTTATTAAATTAAAGGCGGTAGGCTGTGCACTGAATGCAACACATGACAAATACATAATGGTAAGCCGAGTAAAAGCAAGTCTTCAGTGGGGCTTCCACAAATGTCTGTCGTTGATCAAAAATGCAACGAAAGGTCAACTTAAAGTAGTTTTGTTTATGAAAGTACCACACATTTCTGTGTAGATTTCGATATAGACTCGTTGCCATTATAATTTGTATTCTTACGAAATAGGTCAGTGAAGAATAAATAACTGGAAACATTTTGTGGCTGTCCAATTCCCACTTGTATTGGCTAACATGAAGAATTTAGTAGTAACTGGAAATCACTTCGCTCACATTTCCCAACAAAGAAGCATGACAAAGCTTCTCTTGAGCCACGTTATATAGTCTGACACAATACAGTGACAGGATCACATCTAGATTTGGACACACGTACACACAGTCCCTTCATTGGCTGCCCATTTGTTGGGAGGATTGATTTTATTTATTTATTTATTTTTGTGGTTTTATATACTAATTTCAAGAATCTAAATCGCTTAAATTCATCACTAGTATATACATATCTGAGATCAAGTAACCTACTGACAATTCCCACTTCTAGATTATAAACCACGAGTGCCTTCTATTGAAATCTGTTGTTGTCTTAGGCCTGCTCCTATAAATTGTATACTTTGTTTATGCTTACATTGTTTCTGTTTTACATTTTGTATATGCTGCTGATCCAGTCTTGCTCTGTTTTGACAGTGAGTCTCCCTTTAACGTTAGTTTGCAATAATCCTGTTTGTTGTGCAGAACTTTGTAGCACTGCTTTAAATAAGCGCGTCATATCCAGAAATAAACATTATCATTGTAGGAGGGACTCATTCAAACGTTGCGCAAAAAAGGAAACTACTGTAAGGTTTACAGTTATACACAAAGAAATACATAGTTTGGTTTATTATGTTTCATCTCAACAAGTACCAAACACGCAACTCTCACTAAAACCACTGACTAACCTATTTCAATAAAGTACAAAATGTATATCTTCATGCAAAACTGTAAGTAACAAGGTTAAGGCTTGTCAATTTCAATTTGAAAATATGGACAAAAGCAGGCGGGAAAACGTACACTCCTCTGTTTTATAATTTTTTTCAGTTTGTTTGATTGTACATTATTAGCACCAGACATTTTATTCCTTTCAAAATATAGCAGGAGCTGTATTAAAACAGTATATGGGCTGTGTATGTCTGGTCAGTAGCTCATTTTTGACGCCGAAAACTGATCCAGATATGTGAAAAGAGAATTTATGTCCAACATTTGCCAGACATCAACAACACCAACAAAGATTTGACAGACGTTTCTTACTTGTGACGGCTGCACGCAGCAGTGCGGAAAGACGAAAAGAAATGAAACACAAAAGCATGAGTTCAATGAAAGATAATACAGATACAGGATATAAACAAAGTGAGATAGTTCGTGGTTTGAAGTGGATTATAGTTTGTGTTATTCCTTTGAAGCAGCTTTACCTTTTCCGGAATGTTTGTGGAACTGGTCGGACTTGGTGACGCCACATCCCATGACTGTTCCTGTCACAATATCACATGTCAGCAAGCGGTCATCGACTGGTCGTCCAAAATCTGAGTCTGTTTGAAGGTCCTGAACATTTCAGAACTAAGTTGAGCTTCACAGCTGGTGTTGCATATAATAGGAGGGTGATTTTAGGCACCTGTGTACACACATCCAATATACGCTTCTATTTAAACTTTGATAACCCCTTTGGGGAAATTCTCTTTTACCCAATTGACCATTCCTATTTCTAGCATGCAGAACATTAAGGTGCTCCAGAGAGCTGATAGGGGTCAAAGGGCTCAGGAAACCACAGTGTTGACACGTCAGCTGTGGGATTCGAACCTGTGAACTCAGGAGCCAGAGCGAGAGAACAGAGTTTGGAAGATACTGAACTTTGTGCCCTTTTAATCTCATTACCTCCCTGGTTCGCTCCTGGCAGCTGATTGGCCTCAATCCTGCCGCACAAGACTGTTTAGGTCAGAATTCTAGGAAGTCTTTCATGAAGGAACATGTAAAGTAGAAGAAGTCGATTAAATGTCCCACAGAGTCGAGCTAATTTACAGAGAGAAGAGCACGAGGAGCTGGGAAATGTATGGGTTTGAATGTTTGTTCAAGCAAATGAGGCAGAATTGAGTGTTTATGATTCGGAATGAACCCCAACTTAACATGTGAATTACATGAATGTTAACAGCCATGAATTTGATTTATATTCAAACAATATGGGTGATTTGAGTGACATTAAGTGATTTGCGAAGTCTAAAACTGGGTCAGAATTAATTAAAGAAAATAGGTTTCACTTCTTTTCAGGCATTGAACATGAATGAAATAGTTTTTTTTTATAAACCAAGAGTTTGGTAACACTTTAGTTTGATCTCAGGGAGATTATGAAAAATAGGAAACATATGTCAACAAGCTCATCCAGCGCTCTTAAGGAGTTCTTCACTTACGTGGTCACCGTCGTCAGCACGTCTTCCCAGGTTACTCGGCTGTCAGCTTGCAGTTTCGGAAAGTATTCAAAAAGCCATTTGCTGTGTTGCATCCTCCTCCGTTGCACCGCGATCAGGTCAGAAACTGCAGGATGTCCATCAGACCGGCCACTCTTATGTCACCGAATGACAACAGCGCAGCTGAGATTTTTAACGGAGAGGCCTCATGTATGAAGCTATCCTCGCTGCACAGCTCCCAGCAGACTGCGCTGAAGCTGCTTTACTCTTTACTCCTGTGGTGTGATCGCATAATCAACGCACCAAGCCACAAGTGGATTACTTGAACTAATGACTTGATGCGACTAGACCGGTCTTTATATAGGAAGATGGCAAAGAGCAGGGGTAAACATAGAGGCTGAGAGGGAAGCCAGCTTCTGTTTTTGGTCTTGTTTTTGTAAGTGTTTTTGATTACAGGATGCTGAGCTGGTGTTTACATGTGAACTCAGGTGATTTTAATGGGGCAAAACAATCAGATCTTATGCAAGCAAATCCAGACTGGACGAATGGAAATGTACCAAAAAAAAATGTATGTAGATGAATGATTTTGATATTCCGAAATATAAACAATCTTTAAAAAATGTTTTTTTTTTTCCAATTACATTGAATACTAATTTAATATTTATACTCATCCAAGAAGATACACAATCATCATCCAACTGAACCCATCTTATCTGGCCACGCATGTGACCTTCACTTTATACCTTCACAATAAGTTTCACACTTGTGCCAAACTTAAAGTGATTTCCTAAAAGACATGATGGGTAGCCCGGTATATAATGAGGTATTACTGAGAAAAGAAAAACAATTTAAAGAAAGGGACCCTGGGAAATCCTTTGTTGCTGGTTGAAAGCTTTGGTTGAAGGGTATGTTTACAGTATAGAA
>OMNM01037802.1:62912-74971 GCA_900302745.1 Parablennius parvicornis | reverse complement strand
GGAGGTTGTGGATGAGGAGAGCAGATGGGTAGCTCTACCTGGGCACTAGCTTGGAGTATGATCAGCTGCTCACGGTGGCCTGAGAGGGTCACAAAAACATTTCATGGCTGCAGGTAACATGCCTGATTAGTACAGGTAGATTTTTTTTCAGAACAAGAACTGAATCAGAACAAAGCGCAGGCTTTCATCACACCACCTCAGATGTGTTTCTGCAACCCGAGGCAACAGCAAAGTTCTCTCTCTGGTTGCTCTAAACACGAAAATGGACAAATAGATATTCAAGTTTTAAAACTGTGTTTTTAAACACGTGTTTTAAAATATAATTCTAATGTTAAATAGCAATATATATTTGTTAGTTAGTGCTGGAACCATTTGTCTCGGTGGAAGCAAAATAGCACAATAATTGGTGTATGTATGACACTCATAATTATATTATTTTACAGGAATTGTTTTAATAAAATAGGATTTTACTCACCTGAAGTAGTTTTGTCTGAGCATGCTTTGCGTATGTGAGCTGTAGTTCTGACTCCGAGACACTAGATGGCGGCAATGTGCAGTGCTAATGCAGTTCTCACTCCACGGTGAGGGGGAGCGAAGAAGGTTTCGTAATGTTTACATGTGTGACAGTGGAGTGGGGCAGGACGGGGATGGGACTGGGTCTGACGCTGGAACGGGTCTGACGAGACGAGATCTGACTTTACCAGGTTTGACCTGACTAGTTCTGACTGTGCCAGATCCGAGAGGAGCGATACAGACCCGGTGAGTAACCACATTGTGCAGAAGTCAGCGTGTGTGCGGTGTCCTCTCATGCAGCATGGGGGAGGACACGTTGTCAAATTAAAAATCCATTTATTCATTTAAAATCAAGCACCGGTGATCGATAAGTCGCTATTTTGATGCAGAAACGCCGAAGATCACTGTGCAAAGTCTAATGCCGGTATAGACATGTGAATCTCTTGACACATATACAAAGGCTGACTTAGAAAATATTCTTACTTACAAACTACTTACAAACTTAATAACACTGTTTACTTCCATTGCCCTTAGCAGGGTTTTAACCAGTTTTTTTCTGAGTTTAACAAAGCACCTGAAAATCACATTATTTTAAAGAAAATGTAGATGTGAAGCAGGAGTTTCTACTGCAAATATCTTTTATTTAAGGCTTAATGTCTGTAAAATGCATGTTTGTAGTTGTAATGGGTTACTTCCACCCTGGTCAGAGGATTGAGGCCATCATGAGATGATGCTCTGCTTGTGCACAAAGTGAAGCTCTCAGGTGAGTTTGCCTGATACTTTTGGTCCCCACTGATCAGAACTGCAGTAATGTTTCTTAGATTTATAGTTGGATATAGATCAAGTAAAGTATGGTGAGAGTTTGATATTTCTCAGATTTCTGGATGACCTGCTTTTGATTTTGATCTATATCCATATCTAACTAAGTCTTCACATGTATTATTTGCATAGTCTTATAACACCAAACAACAATATTGATCTGTGATTTAACACAAATTGTAAATGTTTGCAGTCTTGCTGAAAAAGGAATGTAAAACTTTGATTTGGTAAGTTCTAAATTTCAGTGTAATAACATCGAGCAATCTCTTCCAGTAGCATTCATCCTTATAGAACTGATTCAACTCAGCTAGTTTTCTATCAGTTATGAATGTCTCTCTGTGCTCATCATACATCTCTGCTGACCTTCAATTGACATTGTAATGAAGGATTTCTCAATATTGATGATTTTTTTCCAAGGTCATGAGAGGGAACAAGATCCACATGTTTAGCTTTTCAAAAGTTCTGATACCCTTTGGTATCGGTGGGATTTCTGGGTTGAATTTGAAGCTGTGCCTACAAGGTACCGGTGGGATTTAAACTCCAAACTTGATAAATAGAAAAGCCACATTATAGCTTTTACATTGTGATGACCCATGTAGGCCACAGCAAGAATGGACGTATAACTACTTCTGCATAAAATCTCAAAATAATTACCGTAATCTTCTCATTCATTCTTGGTTTGCTGCTATCGAAGAGACTGAACGCTTTGTTTTCAAAGCCGTTTCCTCTTTTGTCATCTTCACTATGTTGAGCTGACGAAAACATGTTAATGTCAATGTTTCTGCAAGTTAGTCAAAATGTTAATAAGACCTCAAATTCTTGCTCTGCTCAAAAAACTTTCTTCCTGCTCTTATTGTCGTCTTTTACCTTTGAAGAACACAACAGTCCTGTTAAGATGTTTTTCATATTTCTCTGTTTAAGTCTAATTTAAAGGGGCGGGACATACGGCATGAATTGTAATGTTACAAGTGGCGTGGGGGCTTCACAGAGTAGTCGTTTGGTACTCACTGCAGAAATGTTCCTGGTTTGAAGCTTCTCTCCTTTCTGTGTGGAGTTTGCATTTTCTCCATCTGCACGCGCGAGATTTTCCAGGTTACTCTGGTTTTCTCCCACAGCTCAGGAACATGTGTGACTCTATATTTAAATGTAAGTGTCAGTGATAATATAACCTCTGCATAGCCCCCACTGACCCTAAATGGGATTATCCGTGCAGAAGATGGACAAACAGTTTAAAGTCAATTTGAGTTCAATGTGCAACCTGCACAGTAAATGACTCAATAGTTATATCACAACTGACATATTTTGTGGAAAAACCACACCAGGTTATTCCTGGTAGAAAGACAAGTTAGTCCTTCTGCACGGCCTTCAGCTGACTTGGGCATAGCCTTAAGCGACCTTCACAGACATCCTACATCTGATATCTCTGAAGGATATGAATTCAGTATCAGTCAGCGGTATCAGCTCAGTGTCTGAGGGAAACATCTGACTGGTGATCTCGTCATCGACTGCAGCCGTGAAAAGAGTCCATTCAGTCAACTTTGGACACAACAAAGATGAGCAGTGTGCAGTCGCACCCTGCTGGTCGAATCAAAGATTAAATCTGTCCTTTTGAAAACACACAGGCTTTGCTTGTGTTCAAAAGCTTAATCTGACATATTAAATTTGGATTCCTCATTCATTTATTCATGTCAATTTTAAAGCAATCTTTTTCTCAAATGATTGTGACTGTTAAGCTACATTCCTGCTGAGTATGTGATGACTTCTTGTTTGTGTGTAGTCTTATCAAAATATCTGTCAGTCATCAGGGTGTTATAGGAGTACGTAGAGTCTCAATTCATAGCTTGGCATGTGATAGGACAAACAGTCTGGTCTTTTACAGGTTCTGATTGCAGGTTAATGATTTGAGTTACTCACAAGCAACACATATTAAACTTTTTTTTTTTTTTTCCTTTATTGTTCCCATATATGAAGTTTACACTGTGTTTCATAAGTGGCTCAAAGGTAATGCTTGCTTACACAAACTAGTTGGTTCTTTAAAAAGTGACTGAGTTACTGCAATTGCAGAATATCTAGTTACTTTTGTCTCCTTCAGTTAGGCCCGTTTTGATAATGTGCACATCATTCGAAGTTTATTAGGTCAAACTTTATCGTTCAACTGTTGAGCAGGTTATTGTAAGTGAAAGGTCTTAACTGACCGTTGGTAATAAAATTATAAAACCACAAAGCAAGTCAGGACAAGAATCCATTAAATTCCAATGAAAATGAAATATTAAGAAAAAGGGATCATGAGAATCTACTAATTATTCAAAACACATATAAAGAATATAAAAAGTTGTTGAATAGTATTGAATTGACCAAAGAAAGGTAAAACTGCTGCCAAAACCAAAGTTGGTCTTGTACTAAAAAAAGGAACCAGATTTCAAGAATAATACTAACTTTATAAACATTACTAAAACACATTACATATTGTGTTACTGTAATGCCACTACTACTATTTTAAATGTTTACTCGTATGAAATAAGTAACATGATTCCAATTATGAAACTTGTCTTGAGCATTTTAGTCATTCTATCTCAAAATAGATGGAGGGATGGAGGAGACGACAGCTCTGCAACTCTGCAAGTGTATTTTTGATCCAACGATTCATTGAAACTGAAGTATTTTTGATAACATCTAGTTATGAATGCATTTCCTCCAAAAGCAGCTGTGTCACAGAAACCCAGCAAGATATGATTCTTGCAACTGGCACATGATCTATAATTACTTTTCGGTGTTCTTCGCTATTTGTTTTAGATGACTGATTTATAAATGAGACCATTCTGCATGCGATGTACATCATAAAAACACAAATTTTTGTCATATGACCAGCCTGAATCTCTCAGAGAGGGCTTCTTTATTGCACCATGACAATCATTTCTGCACGCTTGTGAAACAGGGCGGGACCTTGAACGCAGTCTGCTCCGACGTTGTCCGCTGTCGCACTCTCTGTCCCGACTGGAGCTTACCGACCACGAGGATGAAGATCGCCGTGCTGGGGGCCACTGGGCAGACCGGACAGTTTCTGATCAACCAGGCCCTGCAGCAGGGTCACACGGTCACTGCCATCGTCAGGAACCCGGCCAAGCTCACCGTGCACCATGACAACCTGAAGGTGATTATCTGGGTTCAAAGTTCAGGGGTTTGTACGAGGCAAAACATCTGGAGGGACTCCTCGTCTGTCACACGTGCTCTCCTCTGTGTGATTCAACAATTCAAGACTAAGACTATTATAGTAATGTATATTAAAGACCTCAGTAGTATATAGGAAATTATTAAAAATGGTCCACAAATGGATGAAATGGTCTCTTTTTGCTATGAACATAACTGTTTTTTTAAATACTATGCTGGCGATGCTGGCGATGCTAAGTTGTAATTATTATCAGCCACCACTAAACATTTGTTTGTCTCCATATAGTTCACGTGAAAAGTCATTTTATGGTGTGTTATTTACTTATTTGGTAATTTGAACCTTCCGTTAATAAATCCTATTAATGTGTTGAGAGGCTGAGTCATGCTGACACGGATCAGCAACTTTGATCGTTGTGCAACCCACAAATCCTCAATTAAAGAAGGCAAACTGGAGAACTACTAGTGTGATCAAAATAATTATTGTATGTCTTGAAATGACGTGAATTGAAGCAGCATGCATGCAGATGATATTTTTTTCTATCAAGAAGTACATGTAGCAGCGCTGCTATGAAAGATTATTTTCAATTGGTTGTATGTTTGATCATTAGTGTCGGGAAATAAGTGGGAGTAAAAAAATATGTGGAGTGCTCCCTTCTAATAGTCATTGACTTTTGTGTCTTTACAAGTTTGTTTTTTTTTGCGAGGGCAGAACAAATAAAAATGAAATATTGTCATTGATTGTCAAATATTACAAGAATCAAATGATCAGAATAAAGTATCAGATAGATTCCACTATAACTTTTCTTCTTTTCTTCCTGATTAAAAGGGATTATCTTTCAGTTGCAGTGTTGTGGGTTTGAGCCCACGATCTGCCCATCTCCACATGTCCAAGTGTCCTTGAGCAAGACACTGAACCCTCCTTTACTCTGTTGAGCTAGACCTGAGGTTGCCGGTTGTGTTGATCAGAATTAACAAAACATGCAGACAACATCATTTTTCGTCACTTCTGTATTTGCAGGTGGTGACTGCCGATATTTTCAAAGCAGACAGTCTGACCAGCCATTTCAAAGGACATGATGTGATCATGTCCTGCCTTGGCTTTCCTGCCACCTTCATCTCGAAGGTGACGGGATACAGTTCGTCCATGGGGTCTATCGTCAACGCCATGCGAGAGGCACGGGTCAACAGGCTCATCACCATGACCTCCTGGTACACGGATCGTAAGTGCAGGATCCAGACGACGGCCTGCGAGTTCTTTCTGAGTCGTTTTTGTTCTGTTCAAACCTTCACTGACTGACGTGTGTCTGAGAATGACTTGCACTACATTTCAGAAGATGATTGTCATCATTTTGACTTTCAAACAAACGTAAGGTAATGGGGAGTTCCTCAAGGTGCCATTTTAGAGCTTCTTTTCTTCCATATTTGTGTTCAGATCCTGGCTTATCGTAGTTAATCTGATTGACAGGTGAAGTTTTTTTTTTCTTCCAGTTAACATCAATCAAAACTTCCCAAATGTCTTGAACTCAAGACAATGTGGAGTGATATCCACCCATGCACTCATTTTTTATCTTTATCCAGAGTTCAATCACGAGCTGCAGGCTAGAACAGACGACCACATTCACAACTACGATTGCTTTAGAGCTGCCAATTTAACAGCATATTTTTAGATAATTGAAGCGAATCAGACAAATGAGAAAAACCTTGTAGGCACAGCTTCAGATTCAACCCAGAAAGCGAGCACGTCCTGATTTTTTTTTTTTTTTTTGTTTTTGTATTTGTTCTTTAGGTAACATTTGATGTTTTCCTAATCGTTGCATTTTCTTTTTTTTCTATATATATTTGTTGAAATGTTCGTGTTTGTAGGGCTAGCTCCCAAAGTTTAATATTTTGAAAACTCTAATTTGCTGAGATATTCAAGTTAACGTTGTCGTGGATTCAGCCACTCTCTCCGTCATGCAAAAGTAGTAACCTTCCAAAGAAATCACTAGTATGAAACACTTCTAAAAAAAGAAAAGAAAGCATGATCGTTTAAAGCCGAAGCTAACTGTAGCCACAGTGTAGACCGGGCTATAAATGTGACCACTGATGAGATGGGGACAAAATGAAGTTCTTCAAAAAAAAAAAATCTTAGTGCTCCTGAGCTTCACTTTGTTGTTGTCGTTCTTTTTTCAGCCGACTCAGGAGGTCAGTCCCCCTTCCTGATCCGCTTCTTTCTGCTACCGATGATTCGAAGCGTCCTCACCAACATGTATGAGATGGAGAAGTTTCTGCAAAAGACCGACGACATCAACTGGACCGTGGTTCGGCCTCCGGGCCTCAAGAACCTGACGGCCACAGGTAAGGGCAGAGAGTCTGGACGTCACTGAGACGTCAGCAGAGCGTCATTCGATGAAGAGTTTTCTCCGTGCCTTCAGGAGCCACTTGGTCACAGTGCGAGCTTGTTACCACGCTGCCCACATGACTTAATGCATCACATTTTAAGCACTTCTCTCAAGTTCTTTTCCTATTTTGAAGAACGAGACACAAAAATGCTATAATGCTAATCTCTCTCTGCTGCAGCTCAAGAATTTCTGACCCATGAAGGATACTTTGTGCCCAACACCAGCGGTAACCACGTGGGAAGAGGGGATGTGGCTCGCTTCATGCTATCTCTACTCAACAGCAACGCCTGGGTCAAGCAGGGAGTCGCTATCACGACCAAATGAGACAGAGGGAGCTCGGGTCGCCTCATCCAACAAAAAGCTCTGTTCACTCCCAAGCTTTGGCTTGCCTCTAACCATGAAGAAATCAAGCTTTTAAACCTGAGTACAGTGGTTATAGTACAACAACTAATTAACGCTGCAGTCGTCTTGTTTTTAATTCCAGATTAAATGAGTCAGCACTGATGTAGACCTAAAAACAGAAGTCGGATTAATTCTATTGTAACCTGGTTAAATGAAGACAGACCATCTTCATGGTGAGAGATGCTTCTTAAGCTGGAGAATCAATGTTTTTTTATTGAATTGGGGTATGAAATGTTAACTGATGCCAATTATAACGTTATTGCCTTGTGTGATCTAAAGAATGTGTCTTTATTTACTATTGTTAGGCACTTTTATATCCACTCTGCACTATAAACATGTTGTTGCAATGCACTGCTTTACCACATAGAGGCAGTCTTGTGTCAGCTGTGAGTGAAAGGTAACTTGACAAACCAACAAATATGTCTGATATTTCAGGGTGAATAAAAATCGTAATTGAAGAAAGTTGTCATTTATACACACACACACACACACACGTCATTAACTCCTAGTTGTGATAGTTAATGCCGAGGCTAAGACAACAGAAACCTGATGAGAATGAGGAGGAGCAGGTAACGTGACGTGACGAGCCCTTACAAGTCATGTACCACCACCACCACATAGAGGAATTATCTGATAGCAAAAAGACCTAGTGATAACTAGAAAATGCTGGCTTGACACTAAATATGCCCGCCTAAGCACAAGCACTCAGGACAAGGGCCACAGAGGAGAGAGTCCGCCATAGTAGATCACATCCAAGGTGCAGGCCTGGTAGTGGAAATGTGTAAGATGCAAGCAGGTTCTGCGTACATTGGAGAGAGAAAACAAAGTGGCTGGGAGAGTGTGCACAGAAACATCTGCTTCCAGTATCTTGTCTTAAGTCCCTAAATCCCAGTGAGACATCCAGCTGAAGTCGGCTGAGAACAACAGAAGAAGATGGCATTGATATACAGTATGCAGCAGTTCCAGCTGACTGAAAGAGCAGGAAAAGGTTCGGGAGTTGAAGGAAGAGCTGGAACAGATGTGGATTGTTAAATCTCACGTAATCCCAGTAGTAGTGGGAGCACTCAGGTCGGTGACCTCTGAAGGATATGGAGAGTGGCTGCAGCAGATCCCAGGAACAGTATTTGACATCTCAGTCCAGAAGAGCACAGTCCTCGAAGCTGCTAAGATACTGCACAGAACCCTCAAACTCCCAGTACTCTGTTAGAGACCCTGAGCTTGAAGATGATAGACTACAAAGGCGAGACCTTTGACCCACATCAGCTCCCTGGAGCACCCCAATGTGGCCGAATCGCCATGTCCTAGATATAGGACTACCAATGCAGAAAAAAAGGAATTTATATTTAGCATTTTAGAATTTATAAAGTATGTTTATTAATATATATCTAAATACAACAAAGGGAGCCTTATGCTGAAAGAGTAAATATGAGTCCTTTCACCTCACTGGCACTTGAGAGCAGACTGAGGCGCAATAACAGTGCAATGAGTTCAGCTTCTGGGTCAGAGTTGTGATATCAGAGAAGGCGTCAAAAGAAAAGCATCTTCTTTTCCAGAGATCAGGCTGCAAGTTGAGCTGCAGCTCTCCTGGTTTGACCCTGCACTGTGTCTGCATTGCTGGTGAGGTGAAGATGAAAGCACAGACAAGTCCTCCACGTGGTGATATCAGACTGCATTCCACCAGTTTGCATATGAGCGGAGTCATCAAGTCATTCAAAGACTTTGAGCAACATAAGGCAAACATTGTCAGAATAATATGGTGTTAACTATAGTGTAAAGTTTACATATTAACCTGTTGCTTTATATACTTCCTTAGATGCATTTAATGTGCGTACATCTTGTCGTATGAACAATCATTTTGTAATAAGAAAAAAACCCAACAAAGTCTATGAGAGATTATTTTGTAAAGATCCAGAAGCCTTAGTCCGCTCCATCCAACATCTGCTACATGTACCTGCCCTGATAACAGATGCACTATCAGTGACTTCTGACCTCTCCTTGCTCGGATGAGAACATAAAGATAACATGTGCTGTGCTTTACTCTCATTGCCTGCAAATGACCTGAGATTGAAAACGTCACTGCTGGAAAATGTGAGACAGCACAGCACTGTAATCTGATATGCCCTCTACATGACGTGAATGGAATTTGAAATATCTGTGACATACACACACAAAAACACTACATCACAAATACACCTGCATTCAGTCCAAACAAATTATGTAGGACGGAGAAATGAAATAAATAAATATTGGTGAGTCTGATGTAGTGTCTGATACTTGCAATGTACAAGGAATACACCTTCAGACTTAATTCAACACACGTTTTACCCATTTTTGCTCGTTGTGTGGTCAATCCAGGCCATAGAGGTAGTAATATGTCAAAATGTCAAAATACAGCTGGAGGGGTGATTTTATGAAAGCCTGATGACATTTAGATTTTCATAAAGGACATTTATGTGATGCACAAACTATCCTCCAGGATGTTTCATGATTTTTAATGTACTCAAAGTACACCTCTTCTGATTCAAGTATTCACTTAAATATGAATATACAACTCTTTATAAGCCAATATCAATAAAAAAATAATAAAAAAAAACAACTACTCAGAGGTTACCCACGGTCATCTTCATTCAACAATCAATGGTATGAAAATAATCCTACAGATACCAGCAGGGAAGTGATAGCAAACGGTATTTCAGCATCAGGAAGCTGGTGTGCATGTGTGAATGTGATGTGAAGTGTTGAAGCAGTGGAAAGGCTCCATGCAAGTAAAATCAATTTACACACAAACTTCTGCACACAAAAAATTCACATAACCCAGCAGTGACATTTGATCAAATTATTCACTTTATTGACAGTCAATGAATCTCTATCACAAAATAAATACTTCCATTTGTGTCAAACTGTACACGGAGAACGACACATTCAGCCATACATTTTACCATTTGCACATCATTGTGATTTGATCATCTCTTCTCACATTTAAAAAACAACTTATTCAGCTCCAGTTGCCTTTTTTGTTGTTGTGTTTTGTGCCAAATGACACAACACTGGAAACCGACAGTCAGTGTAAAAGTTTAAAATGCATACGGCTACTCCAGAAATACAATACATCTGATCAGACATCCTTCAGACCACATTGAACTGTGATTTATAGCTTTTTACTGCAGAATCTATACAAGTTTTCCAATGCTTACAGACACCTTTAAAGTGCTTTCCAACTTGCATGTGACACGTTTGTTGCCGAGTGATGTAGTACGCTCCTTGCACGTGCCTTAACAAGATTTGGCTGTGATTGAGGCATTTTATTTACAAAATCGTAATGTATTTACGATTTTGTATTTAATATCTTAAATGTCATATCTCTCCCCTGACAGACATTAATAAACACTAATCTGTATCCGGTTAAAAAATAAATAGATCAGAATCAAGATTTTGTTTGTCCTAAATCTCTTTATCACTTTTGGGTTTAAACTTCTCTCCCAGCTTTAATGTCTGGTCGACCACATTTCTCACGACTGTCTCTGATTTCTGTGCAGCTCAGTCTACTGTTTCTCTGCAGCCACTGCATACAATTCGTTTATTTTCTCCTGGTACATCTTCACAACAATGGGCCTTCTCAGTTTCATGGTGGGTCCTGTGGAGACAGGGAAAAACAAAAACAGGTCCGTCAGATTTAAACCATGATGTATAGAGGTTTGCTAAGCGGTATCAACACGAGATCATCTATTCAGTGAGCATTAAATGAACAACCAGAGGAATGTGGTCCAGTGTGCGGCGCAGTCACGAGACAACATGACCTCAATAACACGTTAAGATTAAGAACAAGCTAAAGAGTGACATGGGCATGGAACGCTTCGATAATAGAACACTGTGTCAACTTGGCAGCAAATAACGATTTAGAAAAGCTGACCCAGTTCTCCTCCAGGAAGAGAGAAGTCTCGCTCCAGGACCACCCACTTCTGGACCTTCTGGGCGTTGGACGTCGACCTGGCGTTGATCCGCTCGATGCCCTCCTGGATGGCTTTGTAAACGGCCGGCTCCTTATTGGCTATGATCTCCGACACCTTGGTGGCTTTGATGCCGTGCTGCTTGCAGAAATCCAGAGCTTCGGGGCTCAGCTCGTCGGTGGGCTCGCCGTTGTCATCCATGTTGCACTGCGGGGAAAGGGACAGTTTGTCGGGGGAGGTGTTACGTTTTCTCCCACAGACACCCAGAGCTACGAGATCGGGGCTTGCTTACTTTGAGCGTGAGCATCATGGAGAGGAACTTGAGTTTGTCTCCGATCAGCATGGCGTTGCTGATGATGGGCACCTCGGCCTTCAGCGCGTC
The DNA here is from genome assembly GCA_900302745.1 of Parablennius parvicornis. Lineage (NCBI taxonomy): Eukaryota > Metazoa > Chordata > Actinopteri > Blenniiformes > Blenniidae > Parablennius > Parablennius parvicornis. The sequence goes on along the minus strand of OMNM01037802.1, from coordinate 63,359 downwards.
CTCGATGGGCACGGGGGGGATGTTCTCGCCACCGGCGGTGATGATCAGCTCTGTGACATACAGACACAGTAGGAGGACAAAGTAGGTAACAGTTTAACACAATGGTAACTGTCAACAAAAACGCAAGCAAAGGCTAAAGCAAGTTCCAGTCACAGAATTTAAGGATGTCTCATTTCCAGCAGAGAGAGTTTATCACAATAGTAACTGTTGAGGAAAAATAAAAGTTTATTTCTGACAGATACACAGTATTGTATTGTGATATTGTAAGAGGAGCTCGTTTTGGCAGCAAAAAGTGGAAAATATACAGAAAGGGGACAATGTTTTTTTTTTTTTTTTAACTATAATGTCAATTTTCCAACACTTATAAACATAGCCGCATGTCGTGAATAATACCCTGAAAGTGTTTATTCTAAACCCTTATTAGTTTTCTCAATGGAGGTGCACTGT